>CABEEJ010000694.1:139174-155865 GCA_901482245.1 Timema douglasi | reverse complement strand
CATTACACATTAGCGTAAGTGCGTATAACCCGAACGGGTAGTAAGACGCGGTGCTAATAATAATAATAATAATAATAATAATAATAATAATAATAATAGAAAAACTAATCATATTATAAATAGCTAGTGGAGAAACCATCAGAACATATATCCAATATTCGAACCTCGACCTCTTAATCACTGGCAATCCACTCTAATATGATATGTGTATGTGTGTGCTACGATTCCCGTGTCATCTTTCAAAATTTGCGAATATATTATACTTAATCAGCACACGAGAATTTATATGAGCTAGCGAAAGGGCCTGCCAATTTTGCCGGGAAAGGTATTTTATCATATCTTCCAGGGTTCTTTTACATGCCACAATCGACAGGGGACCAATGGCTTTACTTCCACTCCGAAGGAAGTTGAGCTACGGATTTTCATCACCCAAGAAAGATCCGTCGACTCTATGGACAACGGGTTCTGAGGCGAGCACTTTACCCCAAGATTACCAGACAAAGAGGTATGTATAATCTTGTCAAATATGCTGATGACAAGGGAGCACATGGTTCGAATCCTGCTCAATGCATCGAGGGGTTATTTTCCAAAGTGGTTCTCCCCCCCTACCCCTCCATCCAAGATAATGCGAAACACTTCCTTTAAAATTCCACTTTCCTCAACTATGTATCATTATGTAACCGCGGAGATACCCTGGACAAGAAGTAAGACGCGGGGAAGAGGGAATAAAATTAAGGTTTTAGTTTCCCTCCCGCTTAAACTCTCTCCTCCTACTCAATTGCTGGTACATTTCCACAAAATTTCAGTTCCTAATTCCTACAATATTAGCGTGAATATGTAAATAGCTCGAACGGTTAGTAAGGCGGAAAGCACGACTATAAAAACACTAGAACCAAAATCTTACTACACAAGTAGAATTAATAGCTATTACGGTATTTTTTTGGAAGTCTCGGTAATGTACTGAAAGTGGTGTTGAATGAAAATAGTTTTTAAAAAAAATTTAGAGCTTAGTACCCACAGACCGATTATAAAAGGAAGATACTTTTTTTGTCCGCTTAAAAACAAAATAATTTTAATCCATTCAAACTTCAAGTCACACGGTCCGTAGTTGACACTTTTGAATGAGACTGATAACGTAAAACCATAGCAATATTGACAAACATCAAAATTTGTATTTTCTCAAAGGCTCTTCTTTCTTAAATTCGTTAGGGTACGTAAAGCAAATAGTCACTCAGTTCACCCTTTGTATTTAAGTTATAATTTATTTTCCACGCACTGTGTAAGAGATGTTGAGATTGTCGGTTCAAGGTCTATTGAACCTTTTCCGACAAGTGAAAAGTCACTCAAAAACAATTATTATATATTCATGTGTATATGAATATATTTAGCTACTTTGACAAGTGAGGTCAAACGAATCACTTGTCGAACAAACAAAACATATATTCAAGTCTCAAGAATACCTAAATGTTTTTGTTAACTTTTTGAGAAGCTGTCAAGAAAAGTCAAAGTTACCACGGACGGATATTACTAGAAGAAAACGAAAGCATTTTACTAACTGTATAAAGTGTGTTTTAAACTGTCATGTTTTACTGGTCGTTACTGGCGTGAAAAATGACAGTGTAAGCCTATAAATGACAATATCATCCGTTTCGGTGGTCTAAAGGTCTAAGGTGTCACTACCGCAATAGACTCGATTGAAAATGACTGAGATATAGGGGTCAGAATCCTAGTCGGGTGTAATGAAAGAAATTGCCCCTCACGTACGCGCGCAAGGGGGCGCAGTGTTTACGGCAAGAACCTTTTTTTTTACTTAAAAAAAAGTCTTCATTTAGTTTAGTTTTCTTGTGAATGTGGGGAATGCCAGGCCTCCACCGTGGTTCGGATTCCACGTTAAACTGTAGGACCTTCATTTTATCTCGCAATCACCCTACCATTACACATTAGCGTAAGTGCGTATAACCCGAACGGGTAGTAAAACGCGGTGCTAATAATAATAATAATAGTTTAGTTTTACACATTGGTTATCTCATCTATAATATGATTTATGTGGCATTCAAACATAAACTTTTTAAATTGAGAGAAAGTTCCTGGTAAAACTATGCAATGACCAAGAGAGAGACACAAATTGGTGATATTACTATTGGTAAAAAAAAAATTATGTTGATACTACTGTCCCTGTACTGACGTCCAACAAAAATGTTGGTTCTAATTCATCTAACCAATAGAGCCACATAGTATACACATCAGACAACCAGAAAAACTTGGGTAGACATTACCATAGCCTTGAATAGTATTTATAAACACCATTTTTTCAAAATGACTGCCGTTAATTGCGTATATTAGCATATCTATGCTCCTAAAGCAGAAAAGAATTATGATTGTTGTTCCTAGATATATGTTTACCGGGTCAAGGAATTCCTTTTTAGGATAATATAAGAACAGTGTTGGATATTACGATGAACAGGCTTATTTTGAATTATAAAATACTTGGGAAACAAGAACATTTACCAGACCATAAATCCCTTAACTTTGCCACATTTGACTACACACTCTTACGTCACCGACTGGAATTCTTCTCGCGACAGACAGGCAGACAGTCCAACAAGCAGTTTCCTGTGTGATTACAATGGAGTTTAGTTTAAACGAGGTCCTCCACTCGTAACAAAACAAACATCGACTCGGGGAGTTGGCATGTGAGGCACGTCGGTCAGGAGGTTAGCGGACCACGACGTTTACCGTACCTGCCCCGAGGATTCGTCCTCTTCGCCAAGATAAATAACGAGAGGATACAAAACAGATGGAGGGAATAGACGGGGGGATATGATACCTCCCAGCATGCTAATGGTCTCACTAGGAAGGATAGCGAAATAGCAGTACCACACGTTTCACGAGCCACCGAGGACTCATTCTAGCCGATGACAGGATACAAAACTAAAGTACTACTCTCGTTGCGAATAGCCGGTACCGACAGTTTTGTGAAAGTATGCATGATTACTACCCCAGTTTATCTTTGCCCCCTATATCTACGCATTTACACAATATTGTCCTCTCTATGGCAGAGAATCAGCGTTAGGCTTTTTTTCCCCATGATTTTCGACTCTCTTCCCCTTTCCGCCACGTATATAACAAGATATGTTTTGTGTATTTAAAAAATTATCAAGCCTTCTATTCAATAATGTGCTTGGCCATATATATATATATCATTTCATTAAATAGTGAAAGCCAATTTTGTATTATTTGTTCCATTTTTAGTTTAAGAATAACTCTCACTATCAGTATTAGTAATGTGTCGCACTATAAGGTTAGAATCAGCCTTCAATTTTGTTAAAGTTAGAAGTTTGGTAGTGATATCTTCTATACTGACACTTTTAAAAAGTACTAAATATATACCGTATATATATATATATATATAACGTACTCAAAATTGACCAGAGATCCCATTAATTTATGTATTTCACAGGTGTAAAAATCGAAGCCATGTGCCAAAAACTGACAAAAGAATCCCACATTCCTAAGTATATAGCTACACAAAAATAGAACTATTCCCTTCTACAATTGAAGGGGTCCCTCTAAAAACGTTTCAACTGACATTTGACAAATTTTTCAGGAAAGTAGAAAAACACTATACTCATAATTTTAGTAAAATATTCCTACAATTTTTGCTCAGAATCATTAATACGGCCCACCTTAAAAGGTTAATGGTTATTTCTTCTTTGAAATTAGTATATTTACCTTAATAAGAGTAATTTTTACTTTGTTGTAGTGAAAAAACGTTCCATGTGCACAGTTGTAACCTATTTACACCATAAAGGCTTTAACCAAAATGTGCATTTGTAACGTTTTTATTTTGTTTACATTTTCGTTTCAGTAATATAAACCCCATTTTAAAGAATATTTGAGGCTTTTCAAAAACAAGGGGTGGGGTCCTTCAACCTTTTAATGAAGGCAACCCCACCCCCTTCATTTTAAAATAGCCTCCAAGCCAAACTTCTAATAATAAGACAAAGGGTGTAAAAATAACAAACACACAATGAATACAATCTGTAATATTCTTTTAAAAATAAATACAATGCATATTTTTAATGGCACTGTCTTGTTACTAAGTTGCTACTAACATGTAAGCCTATGTTATAGACATCAAAAGTAGTAAAAATGTCTTTCTTGAAAAATAAAAATGCCTCGAGAAAACCAAAGTAGGCCTAGATGATTTTTTAAATAAAAACAGTATTTTTTAATATCTTTTAAATTTAAAATAAGTTTAAAAACTAGAAACTGTAGGCCTCTATTATAAAAATGAACGCTAAGGAATGTCTTTCTTGATAAAAATTAAAGAAGCCCTCAAGAAAACCAAAACAATAAAAGGCCTAAAGATCTGTAAACAGACTCTAAAAACTTTAATATCATTTTAATTAGAAAATACAAAAAATAATATTTCTTTTCTACTAAAAGTCTGTTTGCAATATTATTTTCAGACGGCACATGTCAATGAAAGGTAGAATGCTCTATGTTCTGGTGGTAGATACTCAGATATCTTGACAATATCTGCTTTCTTGGAAGAATTTATTGGCAGTTTTGGTCCAGGGTAGAGGTTATTAAGTTCTGATAGTTGAACTTTACGGTACAAGTTGTCGACATTCGCTGTTTTCCCTTTTTTCTTCTTGAGGACATTGAAGACCCTCCAGGCATCAAGTATGCTATGGCATTTTCGGGTACGAATTTCAGTTGGACTGTCCTTTGAAAACTGTATCCATCTACACTCGCTGATTTTCAAGTTGGGATGCTTGTAGATTTGATTGTCGACAGGGGCAAAATCGATAAAGTGTCCTTCCATCTCCTCAACTATGAAGGGGTTTATGTCTTTTACAGAGCGTATCATGTTGACTATGTCATCTGGAATGTATAGTGTTGATATCTTTTTGTGCTTCTCAATGAGGGCAAAATCCCGGTCACATGGGAGAAAGCTATGTCCAGTTACCAAAAATTTTTGGTTGACTTCTGTGAAGAAACCCAATGAAACCAGGTAATGACAGAGTGCAACCATCTTCCAGTTGTTATTCTGGCCAACACATCGATCAGACCAGATAATAAGTTTACGTAATTCATACGGAAGGAGTTTCTCAAAGTTTTTTTTAACATAACGAATAATGCACGATACTATTTCTGATGCACCTCTTTTCCCTACACTTTCATTCCAAATACACATGGTTGCTTCATTTGTCCCCATATTGTGAATACAAAAATTGTAATTAGAAAACTGCCTCTGATAATAAACATCGGAATGTGCTAGGTTTGGTGTGAAAATCACCTGCTGAAGGTCTACACATAGTACAATTAAATTAGGATTTTGTTGAGCATCCTTGCTGTCATTAGCGAGTGTATTGTAAGCTTTCTCAGCTTTCCGGTGATGGAGTTCTGATTCCACCTGCAGTTTCTTCTGTTCCTCCTCCGAATGTGCTGCAGCCATCTGAATGAAGTACTTATCACAAGTCTTACATGTATCAGATCTCGGCAACCCAAATTTCAGATCAAACTTTTCCCGGAAGATTAACCTATACGTATGCAACAAAACTTTTGATTCTGGGTATTTGCTCTTAAAGAGATTGAACATTTTACTGATGCTCAGATCAGGACTCAGATACTTGGCTTTGTTGGAGTGACGGGAATAGTGACTTTCTTGACTCGGAAAAGAACGAATGTGTTCCTCCACCAACGCTTTGTCAGCATCAAGGAGGTTACGTGGTCTATTTTTGTGTTTGCCTCTGTCACCATTAACACTTTTTCCAGACTTTACTTTTTCTATAAGAAGTTGTAGTCTTCTTTTGGTTACATCAAAAGTATTAATAATTTGCTTTTGACATACCTGTAGTTTTGAAGTTTTACCCGAAGTGGGTAAGGTGTACTTAACTGTGCAGTGGCGCTTAGATATAATTTCTGAAACAGTTCTCCTTTGAGGTTCTCGGAGGTTGATACATTCAGCCAGAAACTGCTGCTGCTGGTTGTAAGGAACTCCATAAAACATATTATACAGCATCAGTTTCTGTGTGAGGTTTCCGTTAAGCCATGAACAGCCGTTGTATGTGCAGTTCCCCGAACATAGGTCATCCTTGGGAAAATATGATTGAAATTAAACAGGCTTTAAAAGAAAATTACAAAGAGCTAGGCCTAACACAATGATAAACAAAAGATAACCCAGATAAAGCTTGCTTTTTAGCTGATGTCTGTATTATTTTCTTTTTTTAATATTATATTATTTCTCTGTTTTAAATTTGATAAAATATGTTTGTTTAAAAATGTTTATTTTTTATTGTAGATGACTGTATATATATATATATATATATATATATATTTACATATTTTGTATAATTATTTTATACTATTTCTTTATTTTAATGTTTATAGTATAATGCACATTGTTGTATTTAATATGAGACTTGAGACTTTCATGAATAAGTAAATCCAAGCAAAACTATCATAGCCTAATCTAAATAGAAGTAACGTTTTTACACTCACCACATCTGGAGGCTTTTTAGCAGGTTTAGCAATGCCTTTCAAGCCCAAATAAGCCATTCCACTATCCTTGAGATGTTTATTTTTAACCTGTTTCCACTCATTATAGTTTATTTTACGTTTTTTACCACGATTTAGCTTATTTACAAGGAGAGATTCTGGTGATTTTGAAGGTACGTCCGCCATCTTCCTTGCATTTGAAACGTTGTTACACTAGCTGACAATTTTGAACATTAGAAATAAATAGAAATAGTTAGAAAATCAGCCGACAGATGATACCACTTTACAGACCAGGTAATAAGGAACGTTTTTACACTGAAACATCATTTTCTTAAATTTTGTCAGTTGAAACGTTTTTAGAGGGACCCCTTCAATTGTTAAGTTGTGCATAGAAAGGTTTGATTGTGATTAATACACGTCTTGTCAAAGGTGAAGGGAGGGTTTGGTAATCAGCTAAAGCTGTGCCGGGACCGAGGATTGAACCCCGGACCCCAGCACACAAGTCCGACACCTTACCCCTAGACCACCAGGTCACCATTTTATTTGTTTATACGTGCGCGTAGTCGGGTTGATTTCAAAATAAATACGCTTAATAATAATGTGAAGCCACGCATTATCTGACTCCTCCTTCCCCCCTGGTCCTCCCGCCCAGCACTACTTCCTCCCCTCCCTTCCATATATGCTTATGTAGTTTATGGGTATAACCCCAAATCCTGGTAATCTAAGTTTGCTAGTTTTAAATAATTCATGGTCAAAAGTGACACTAAAAGTCTGGAATCATAATAAAAGTAGTGATAAGATAGTGTTATTTTCTTAGGAAGGGCCTTCCTTATCTGGCAGCTTGATAATTTACTAGACCTACTTTCACTGTTCCTAAATCAAGTAATGTGATTTGCTGCAGCTGTCACTTTTGACAGATATTTTCAATATTTACTACAAAATTACACTAATAATATAGTAAATAATATCAATGCCAGCCACAAAAAAAAAGTGTATTTTCTAAAAATAAGTTTTCTATGTGAATTGAGCTATATTTACCGCTGGATCTTCATAAAACTTTAAACTAGCATAAAATAAATTTATAACATTATTGACAAAGGGTCACTGTATTTGTGCATGTTAAATCTCTCCCATGTATCAAACGTATCAGCTGCAGTACAAGTGAATAGGCATGTGAATAGGTGTGTGTATAGACCCTAATAACTTTTATAAATGTGCAGGATTAGGTACCTCCTTTCGTTATTTGACTATAGTTATAGTATGATTCTGGTAAAAATGGGCTTTTAAGAAGAAAAAAATGGTTTTGTGGACAACACTGATAATATTTTACAATATTATTGGTTTTATTTGGGCGTAGGTGCACTGGGCTCTGCTTTTGATCGCAGGCTACCACAAACATTCTCCCCCCACCCCCCAAGGTGAATTGGGCACTTCGATTACCCTTCCAAGATGGATTAGGCGCCGCTATCTTGAACCACAATTTCCATCCTAAAATGGATTGGGCACTGCTAGCTCGAACCACAATTTCCCTCCTAAGATGGATTGGGCACTGCTAGCTCGAACCACAATTTCCCTCCTAAGATGGATTGGGCACTGCTAGCTCGAACCACAATTTCCCTCCTAAGATGGATTGGGCACTGCTAGCTCGAACCACAATTTCCCTCCTAAGATGGATTGGGCACTGCTAGCTCGAACCACAATTTCCCTCCTAAGATGGATTGGGCACTGCTAGCTCGAACCACAATTTCCCTCCTAAGATGGATTGGGCACTGCTAGCTCGAACCACAATTTCCCTCCTAAGATGGATTGGGCACTGCTAGCTCGAACCACAATTTCCCTCCTAAGATGGATTGGGCACTGCTAGCTCGAACCACAATTTCCCTCCTAAGATGGATTGGGCACTGCTAGCTCGAACCACAATTTCCCTCCTAAGATGGATTGGGCACTGCTAGCTCGAACCACAATTTCCCTCCTAAGATGGATTGGGCACTGCTAGCTCGAACCACAATTTCCCTCCTAAGATGGATTGGGCACTGCTAGCTCGAACCACAATTTCCCTCCTAAGATGGATTGGGCACTGCTAGCTCGAACCACAATTTCCCTCCTAAGATGGATTGGGCACTGCTAGCTCGAACCACAATTTCCCTCCTAAGATGGATTGGGCACTGCTAGCTCGAACCACAATTTCCCTCCTAAAATGGATTGGGCACTGCTAGCTCGAACCACAATTTCCCTCCTAAGATGGATTGGGCACTGCTAGCTCGAACCACAATTTCCCTCCTAAAATGGATTGGGCACTGCTAGCTCGAACCACAATTTCCCTCCTAAGATGGATTGGGCACTGCTACCTTGCAGTACGATTTCCCTTCCAAAGTAAATTGAGCCCAACCTAATCTAACATTACCTAACCTTGTTCCCCCTCTCACTAAGTTTTTAATTTTACCTCGGACATTCTGTACGGAATAGCTAACGTTTAGTTAGATGGTAGGGTGGTTTGCTGGCGATTATTTATTTATTAAGTGCCAAATACACCTGTTTAAATTTCTCCTGGTATAGTTGACAGTGACCAATTTACTCGTTTACAGTTCCTTCTAGTAGAATCGGCGGTGCCCAATACAACAATAACAATCCCTTACATAAAATGTGCCCGATCCACCACCGGCCACTTTATTTTATACTATCAATTTTCCTAATAAAAAAAAAGTGATCGCTTTAAATCACTTGACTTGACGTATTATTGTGGTTTTGTCAACTTTTGTAACTGTCAGATCTTGTAGTAGAATACGAATGTAGCGAGTACCTGTTAACATTTAGCGAAATTGACCTTCCTACGCTGACCTTTATCCGCGCACATGACTGATTGATATGCGCGCGCATACTGAGGCATAGTGGGCGGTGGACATTCATTAGAAATAACACCTGTTCAATAAAAAGGAGGTTGATATATTCTGAGCCAGGGCGTCACGCATTAACATAATACCAGTTTGGTAAAGTGTTTCATAGATTGTGTTGGTTGAGTGTGTTGATGACATCGGCAAAACGCGCAGTAGTTAAAACTTAAAAGTAGCGAAAGTTTTGTCTGAAACGTCTATTGAAATTAAGAGAAAGTGTTACAAACGTGTAACTGTTTATGGCGTCTAAATAATATTATGTGCGACTCGAGTAAACGGGTCGTTGTTAAACAAATGGGAAAATTTTGAATATTAAAAATACAAACGCAATGACCTAAGCCCACACTCGAACTATACTGACCAAAAGAAATTTAAACATTTTTTATTTGATTATATTTTAAATATTATTGAGTACTACTATTGTAACATAATTTAAAATAAATTTCAATTCAAGTGCATCTTGAATGTAATTATTGCCAGGGGAATTGTAGTTTTTAGGTAAAAGTAAGCCTAATGAGCGCATGGCAAGTTAAAAACATTTTAGAGTTGCATGTGTCAAAAATAATCTTTGTTATAAATCATATTTTAAGTTTAATCAACCTACCTTGAATGAAGGCCTTAAAAAGTCAACCAGAGTAACGATGTGAAACACGAATATTTAGGAAACCACTTTAGTTAAATCACAACAATACACAGAAATTAATTTTTCAGAATAGCCAGCGCATTAGCTTTCCCAAACCCAAGAATAGCCTCAATTATTTTCAGTACAGCCTAGTAATAAATTGCTATCGATATAAATAAAATGACCATGGAAGTGATGCTCAAACTAAAGGAGAGTTTTTGATCATTTATGTGTCAAAAATTTTATATTTAACTAAGAAGTAATATTTTTTAAAATTCAATATGGTACATTATGATCACATTCAATCAAATTTGTTTTGTTTTTTTTGTAACAAAACATCGATCTTTTATTAAATTTTATATTTGGGAAGCGATGGTTGGGGCCAATGAAATGACATTTTAAAGGTATTTGTACTTTTTTTTAATGTAAATTTATATTATATTTTCATTTAAAATTTTGTTCATGAACTAGTAACTATATGCATATGAGTGCATTTGAAATAATATGAGATTTAGCCTAAAAATACTTCTAAAAAAAATTCTTTATAAAATTTGTGGAGGGTGACCAAGACAAATAAAAAGAGTGAGGGAAAGAATTTAGCGACTAGCAAGCTACTATAATATACCGGTAACGGGTAGGTCGATAATCGGATCCCGGGTGAGTGTAATGAGGGTATTTATGTCTCATTTCTTTTCACTTTCACTTCACGCAAATTCAGGTGCACTTCCCTACTAGAACACTCTTCAATTATCTTAGAATGTTCTGTTATGTCCCCGGTAAGAAAATGACTTTATTTGTTCGAGGAAGGCAAGCTATACGTTTCTAGCCAATTTCTTATCTCAAGGCTGCGACTTTTCGCGTAAACGCCCCCGAAAATAATATTTCTAAATTTACCTTCTCGCTAGTAGTTTTTAATGATCTAATGTAAGCTTAATTTAGATCATGTTGATATCCTTCACCTCCATTTGGGCGTGAACCATATTTTGAAATAACAAACACTCATTTATTAAATCACGTGGGACACCTGGACGTCTTAAACTTGTATCTGCGTTCTGGAAGGTGGACCCCTTAATAACCGAAACATCTCATAATAGCCTCAAGGCCTCAGCATTCAAGTAGAAGACTCTCCATTCTTCTAGTAGCTCCTATTTACTCACTAGCAGTTCGTTGTGCAATGAAGCACAAGTAATTGTTATAAACCGGCGTGACTAGGAACGCAGGACCTTTTGTTTTGCGGGAAACTCGTGTAGTGTCGCTACCTACATTAAAGGTTTATGTCTGTGTAGCACGGAGAGGAGAGGTACTTGAGGTGCTCTCACATAACAACACGTACAAAAGGAAAACTCTCAAAATTAGGACAGTGTGGGACAACACCTTTACGTTTTCAAGGATTCAATTAAAACTACATGAGAGCAAAAAATAAGGAGGTGGGGGGAAGAGGAATGGGAATTAAAATAAAGAATTAAAAAATACTCCCTTTTTTACCATCAAGGGATTAAAAAACACGAAACTAGATTTAGGAGAACAGTACCTCCACCAAAGATGTGAAAATTTAATAGTTATCCACGTATATGGTGCCTACTTTCCAAAGTAGAGTATGGATTTTGCTGTCACGCTGGATTTTCCGAAATTAAGTTCACAGGTTGTATGGGTAGAGGGGGGGAAAAAAAGTTGGTATTTTTTTAACCAACGTGTCCAACGTTGTGAAATGTTTCTCTTCGGGTTTGAAGGGAAACTTAGAGAACGATGAAATAAAAATAAAAAAGTTCGTCAACTCGTGAGATCTTAAGGCTGTCCGAGATCTTTTATTTTATTGGGTGTATGACACGCACACTTTTTTTTAATGGTGAGCTTTCCCTTGTATTGAGGCCTCGTCGTGGATTGCAGAGGGGTATGAAAAGAAAACATTTCGGAAACATGGAAAGTAAAAAAAGAACGCGTATTTAGATAACTAAAACTATAAAAGTTTAACTTCGCATTTTAGTTCAGAGAAACTCATAATAAATTGGTTTAATTTACTTGAAAATAATGATAGAATTTCCTTTAGTAAACATTTTTCAACTAAACCCTGGATTAAATTTATTTTCTTATTTAAAAAAGGGAGATCTGCCGGTGCAGCAATTGGCTAGACTTAATTTTTTCCTAGCTATTATTATTAGTTAGGGGTGTTTGACGTAATTTTATAATTACAAGACCTACGAAACAGATTATTTATATATATAAAAAAAAGACACAACATTCAGTCCCTTAGGGGCCAAATTAAAAATATGTAAAAAGGGCAAAACTCTAATGTCACCAATGATTAATATTTCGGTTATATCGGGAATCAAACCCGATACCTTTAGTTCAGTTTGCAAAAGCGTTTACGCCTGAGCTAATATATCTCCCTCATTCATTACATTGTAACCACATCACGTGCGCAAGATCGAAAAGGAATAAGGAGAAGGAGAGAACGTGATGGAATGTGTGCAGAGAAGGGAAGAAAAAGAATAAATGAGCGCCGAGTTTAGATTCATCCAAATATCCTTCCCGGCTGGATGTCGGAGGCAAACTGCTTGCATTTATCAAGGTTTCAATTTCCAGACCGAAATTCCAGGGCCCTTTCTTGTGTTTGGCAAAGACAAAACAAATTCGAAACCTTTTACGCACGGCATGATCCTCAGTGTGTGTGTGTGTGTATTTTTTTTTCCCAAAAAAGACCTACTGCGTGCCTTTGAAAAAATGTTTTGAATTTTTTTGTTTAGGGACGCTGGTAATAAAATTAGTTTTATATTGTGACTGTTTTAGTCGCATTCTTTTTCTACTGGCACTGTTTTAAAGAATGACCACTACCACTAAAGTTATAATAAATATACGAGTCTGTTCCAATGATTTATAGCTTTGCCTGATATTTGTGGAAAAGAATACTAATAACAAATAGTTTAATATTATATTGACATGATATATATATATATAATAAACGCTTATATCACTGAATTAATCTCTGAGCTCGCAGCAACTCTGAACACACTTTTCATGTATTCAAAAATAAGCATTAGACAAAACAATTAGTATAATAAGATAATAAGAACAGTGATCGTAACTAAGTTTGTGGTTAAAAAAAAGCCATGGTTTAGAGTAATGTTGAAAGTTTTATAACCAACTATACATTTATTAACAAATCCTTCTTTTAGGATAAATATCGCGGTGTCATGTTAAACTACAGCTAGATTTTTTTTAAAGACATTTAAAAAATCCAATTTTTTTCCTGGCAGCATTGATAACATTATACTGTTTTATTAGTATTATTTTATAAGTATTGATAATATCTATAAAAATGACAGCCGCAGATCACATAACTTGACGTATGAATACGGGAAAGTATATCTAGTAGCGTTTTTATTAGCATTTTATTCTTATGAAAATTGGAATGTACACAATAAAAAATCATTCGAATACTAGAAATGTCATGTCAATCTGTGGATGGAACCTATCCTGGCATCACAAATTGTATAAGAATCTCGCAGCATATCATAAGGCTAAGATACTTACCAAATAGATTTATTCAAATCATTTAATGGAGGCTTACTATCAATATTTGTGTCTCCTTGGTTTTTTTTTTGCCAAGACAATTACATTATTTATAAACTATTTCAAACTGCGACATGAATTAATCAATGATATGATTATAATTAAATTAAGTTTACTAGAGTCTTTAATAGTATAAACTTTTAACACAGTGGATCTCAATAGGAAGGCCGCTAAGGAAGTCAGTCTGGTCCGAGGCAAATTGTTTAGTTGAAGAACATATAAATATAAACTATATTCCATTCACCGTAGGAATTGACTTCTGAAAGGCCTTTTTCCCTACCATAAATCTACTATATAATAGGATATTGGCAGGAAAAAAGACCTTTCAGAGAGTAATTCCTACCGTGAATGGAATATATATAGCCCAACTACACTGTTTTACACCGCACGTCTGACAACCCTGTGCTAGGTGTGACGGGCGAAGGGCGGGAGAATATAATTGCAAAGTAACGAACAGATGCGCTCGCATATTGCACTAGTAAGTAAGCATGACGGTAACCGGTCTGAGTATGACATATGTATATGATGTGCTTAGTTTTAATTTTGAGTGGTATGTATACATAAATTCTCCAAATTAAGTTTTCACGCACTTTGACACGGTCCATAAAAAAATATAATTGTGGCCCTTGGTGAGAAGTAATTGAGAACCGCTGCCCTAACACTACTCTTCAGTGTAGTTCAAGAGGAATGTGTTATATTCCTAATAAATACATCTTCGTCGCTGTGCGTCAATAAAATGAGAGTTCAACTGCAGAAATGTATATTGTAACTCACATAAAAGTTTATGTTTTTATGAAAGGGATGAATAATACCTACAAATTTTCAAAATTTGACGTTTATTGAACTTTATTTGGAAGTCAAAAAACGAAAAATATAAGTTGCCCTGCGCAGTTGTCCACTGGTCTGTACGGTGCAAGTATGTTTGGAAACATTATAAAGGTCAAATTGCAATAAATTGAGTCTGAATAGATAACCAACTATTGAATGCCATCTTTATTGAATAGCTCTAACTAGGATTTTTCTTCAAAAGAGTAGCTCTATACAAAATTTAAAAAAACACAAGGGGTATATAAACTTTTGGTTTTGCCAAGTATTTATTTACTATTTCTAAATACATGATTATATATTCTTAAGAACAACAAACCTTAACCTAAACACCCAGTTCTTCTACCCACCGAGGGACCACCTGGAGTCGAGCCAGCAACTCCTCTAGACCTTGCAGTCGGTGTATATAGCCACTCGGCCACGTGGGATATAAAAGCGTTGATGTAAGACTTACCTACACGTGAAACTAAGGGAACCGGAAGCTCAAGTACTTGCAGTAGGACATTATGTAGGTATGGTCTGACGTTATGATCTGCAGTTCAAATTTTATTGGGGAAAGAAACTTAATTTTAAACGTTACTAGACTTTGATTTAAAATATATATGCCTCAAGTATACCTACGCCTGAGAGTCCAGTCAGTTCGAATCCCGACCGGGTGCACTACACCCAACTTTACTATTCCCGCTTTCTCTTAATTGGGATTTATTCTTTACCTTGTGATCGTAAATTAGCTGTGTGTGGATGGTCCGAACAGGAAGTAAGGAACTAAACACTTGAAAAAAGAACAATTAGCAACAAAAAAACATAAGCTCAGTTAGCAATTAGAATTTGGTGTTGTTGCCGTTTGCTTTCGTCGAATTTGTCGGTATAATGAGGGTAAGCAATATAGGCGTACATGGCGCAGTCGATAACAGCACAATCAAATATGTTTTATACCCTCAAAATGGCGGAGGAGAGATGAAACGGTTAGCTACTACAAAGGACCGTCGAGGTTATTCTTACCGGCATTGGACGTGGGCGCCTGTGTTGACCATGAAATATACCAACCACACAGCTGTGAACACACAGATCAAGGAAAACAAGAGAAAAAAGACGACGCCGATGTCAAGAGGACGAGGTACATTAACTACAAGGCGTAAAACCAGCAGCAATATGAATTACTAGCCGTTGCGCAAACATGCTACTCTTAGAATATACTCAGGTGGTCGGTGGCTCTATTTTTATTTTTATTAGACGTAAGCTCTTAGGGCCGTATGCAAGAACTTGACTAAGTGGATGCTTTGTGGACACTAGTGTGGGTTTGCTTGCGTCACAATAGGTTAAAAGTCGGACCGCGAGTGTACAATGGACCACCGTATCGGTCCACTAAGCATTCACTATACGTTCTTGCATACCGCCCTTATGCCAATATTCTGGCTATTCTAGAATCACACTATCTCAGATAAGAATACAGGAGGGGGTGATTTTAAGATTATGAACTCTCATACACCTCTAGAGAAAGAATGGAAAATAGCAAGGATCTCTCCTGGATTCAAACCCCGGCCTCAAGAGTCAAACACATCGACCATCCGTCTTACTATCCGTCCGGGCTACACGCATATTTACGACAACGGACCCGCTTTGGTGGTTGAGTACTCTAAGGGTCCTTTTATACAGGCGTTTCTTGACACGTGACACGTGGTCTGGCCGTTTGTTTTTATGCAAGCAATATAATAATTATGTCGAGCTTCATGAAAAGAGTGGGAGGAAATGAAAAACAGAAAGCAGGGTTGCCAGTCTTTTATTTTCTACCACTCGATGAATTCGTTTATGGTTGCCATTTCATGAACAAATAAAACGGTAGAAAATAGATACCCAGCCACAAATATTAAATAAACTCACTACCTGCTACAGATACTGCTACGCTGATACTGAGATACAATGAGGTTTCAACACGAGTGGCGTAGAGGTTGGTTGCCCTGCTGTCTCACCAACATGGCGACACAAAAGCTAAAGACTGTATAAAATGCCCCATTCAATATAATGTACCTTGGACAGTCTTACGTCATTTTTGACGCGGCGTTCTCTACGTTACGGCGACACACTTTTCAGATCACGACGACATAAATGACGCACGGCAGAGAATAAAAGCCCTGAGTGTCTCCTGTGCATTTAGAGAACGCGCGTCACGAAACGCCTGTATAAAAGGGCCCTAGCACGTTATTCACACTATAGACTGTACTGCAGGTTTCAAGGAGATAGGATTAAAATCCCAATCATATGTACACCCCCCCCCC
>CABEEJ010000694.1:113488-130169 GCA_901482245.1 Timema douglasi | reverse complement strand
ATATATATATATATATATATATATATATATATATATATATATATATATATATACTATCTATTTATTTTTTATTTACATATGTACCAGAAAGTAAATATTTTTGTCCGAAAAAGATAAGCCACTTCTAGATAAGCTGTAAAGCTGAAATTTAGCAAGAAGATAGAAGGATTGCCCCATATAAACCCAAAATTCTAAAAATTTGAAATTCCAAAATGGGACACCAGGAAATGGGGGGGGGGGGAGCTATTATTAGAAAACAACTTTTAGGAGGAGGTGGAGTGCTAAAATTTGGCAGACAAGTATACAGGCAACTCTAAATAATCAAATAAATCTGTAAGGGTGAAAGTCCTAAGAGTGAGTTGGATAAAGGGGGATAATGGTTTTAAAATTTTCCAAAACTAATAGTTTATAAATAAAGTTACTTATCAGTGTGTAAACATTTTTTTATGTGGTAGAAAATCTAAATTTGACAAGCGTGTAAAAAGACCTCTCCAGACAACTAAATAAATCCTTAAAATTGAAATTTATAAGTAGGAAAGTTGAAGATAGAAGAGGAGGGGATTGTGTTAAATTTAAAAACTAATATAAACAGTTAATTCCAATTAATTTTCTTTATAGTAGAGAACTGAAATTCTGCAAACAGGAACCCATTCCAATAAAAATAAAGTTTTAATATTTTAATTTTAAAATGGCACTCTAGTAGAAGATAAGAAGGGTGGGAGGGTTAAAGACACATGAGTAAAAAAAGGGAGGTGGAAAACTATAAATTGTCAAGAATGTAGAGGGATCCTTCCAAATAACAAAATATGTTTAAAAATGAGGTGGTGTGAATTTGGTTGTTTTCAAGGAAGATTCATATCAAGGAAGGTGAGACTATGCTGTTTTTTTATTGTGGGTGAAGTTTAAGGGAATGCAATTTTTGAGATGTCTAGAACGATGTCCAAGGATTCTTCGGAGTGAGGTAAGATCATGAAAATGCCATCGGTGTAGCGAAGCAATAGATAGGGTTGGATGGGCAAATATTGTAAAAAGCGTTCTTCTGATAGTCCCAGGTAAAGATTTGCATATGAAGAAGCCATGCATGTACCCATAGCTGTGCCCTTTATCTGTAGGTATTAATTGTCTAGCAAACGAAATTTGTTGAATTTAAGGATCAACCTAGCCAGCTCCACCAGGAAAGAAGTGGTAGGTTTGGACCCAGGAGGTCTGCACTCTAAGAAATGCTCCATTTCTGACATTCCATGCACATGAGGGATGTTAGTGTAGACTGTCATAACATCAATAGTGACCAGAAAAAAGTTCGGTGAAAGGTTTTTAATTTTGTGAATTTTGTCTAAGAAGTGTTTTGTATCGTGTATGACTGAGGGAAGTTGTTCTACAAAGGGTTGTAAGTGTGAATCAACCAGAGATTAGATTATTTTAGTTGGAGTGCTGCAAACAGATACAATAGGACGGCCATGCATAGAGGTCTAATTTATTTGTGGATTTTAGGGAGGAGATACAGGATGGGAGTTTGAGGTTTTTGTGGAAAGCGAAGTTGAATTGAGTTAGTGGTGATATTCTGTAGGGGACCTTCGCGTCATTAGTTTTATTTTCCCCTTTTCTTTAGTTTTATCAATTCCCATTATTATAAAATAAGATTATAGTAATTATCATATGTTCGTATAGCCTGAACAGGTAGTAAGACATGGTCGTAAATAAAATTATTTTGATAAAAAATGTTTTATCAAAACATTTGAAAAAATACAGACCCTGGCTCGAGTTCCCTTTTATCCCACCTTAGGAATGAAATCTGTAGCCAATGTCCTACCCCTACAGATGGCAGAAGAGGGCCTAATCTTGTTCTTCCGTTGGCGAAAAGAGGCCAAAAATAATATAAAAGAAACTGACAAAAAAACGTTAAAACAAAAAGAAGCTTTGTAGGATCGTCAAAAATAAAACAAAAGAGGGATCCAGTCAGTTTGAGTTAAAGGAAGTAATTTTTTCCACCTCAATAGTCGAAGTTCTTCTATATGGTACAGAAACAGAACAGGAAACTTCCAAGTTCCATTATCTCCACCTATGATTGTGTATATTTTCTGTGTTCTGAAGTATGGATAAAATACTAGCTTTGTTTTGTTTTTATAGGTAGAATAAAATGTATGTAGAAAAAAGCTGAGACTTCAGTAAAATATAATTACATTTCAGGTTACCCAAATTCCCCACCCTCACCCACAAACCTCGAACTCCGCGTTTCCTACACCTTGGTTTGCAATGAGTTCGCAAAACCCATCCCGTTCAACTTATGACCTCCTTTATACCAGGTCGCTCTCCCCTGTTTCATGGTAATTTAATGCTCGACTGCCGGTTTTAAATTTATGACGCACTAACGACTCAAAAGAGTTGTTTTTTAATTAAAATCGAGCATTAATCTCACTTGGGAAAACATGTACGTCTTTTCTATACTTTTTGATGCTTGCCGCTACATTAGCCCTGTACGGCCCCGAGTAAAAAAAAAATTATCATAAATTTATAAACGTAATTATGTTGTATTGCCTTGGTTTAAGAAATATTTAAAGACTAAAGGTCAAACTCAACCAAATATCCTGATATTTAGACGTGTTGAGTTTTGAACATCTTTCAGATATAGCTATTGTTGATGTCACTTTCATAAAAGTGATTTGTAAACATATTTTATTCTATAATAGAAATATCACTTGACTCACGTAAAGCATTTAAGACGCAAACATTAAAATAAAAATGAAAGATAGTTTTAAACAAACAAAAAAAATACTTTTCACAGCAAACCATTTTTAATAGGTTGAGAATATTTTTCTTGATTCAGCAACCCTTTATCAATAAATAGATCAATTAATATATTTTCGGTGACCTGGTGGTCTAGGGGTAAGGTGTCGGACTTCTGTACTAGGGGTCTGGGGTTCAATCCTCGGTCCCGGCACAGATTTATCTGATTACCAAACCTTTCCTTCACCTCTGACAAGACATCATGTGTGTGAGGGGGAATGCCAGGCTTCCACCGTGGTTCGGATCTCACGTTAAACTGTAGGTCCTCCATTTCATCTCACAATCACCCTACCATTACACATTAGCGTAAGTGCATACAACCCGAACGGGTAGTAAGACGCGGTGCTAATAATAATAATAAATATATTTTCAATTTTTTAGTTTTATACCTAAACCTTAACCTAGGGCGATATGCGTATCACTCGTGGAAAATAGGAAAATAAATATAAATTATATCGGCATTATTACAAAATGAGAGAATAAATAAATTATTACGAAAATCACAATGTAGAAAACCAATAGATCCGACTGGGGCTCGAAGTCGGATCCTGACTTCCCAAGTCAGATTCGGAATACAAAGTAATACACAAGCCTTTCAGATTCTCACACCCTTGACTGAAACGCCACAATACGACCGAGGTGAATCTTTGGGGCCCCTATTAAACCGATTAACCGGGTATTAGATACACTATTATGCTTGGACCAGAAGACGTTTCGAAGTAGTGCGGTTTTCTGTAGCCTTCCCTAGACAATAGTAAAATTGGGATCAATGAAAGAGTTCTTTCGTTTTAAATTTATTATTTTTCAATTTTATTGCATGCTTTAAAATTTGGCGTGGTTGCTTAACTGGCCTTAATTCCAATGTCTTCAAATGAAGACTTCAAATTAACACACTACATTGCGACACCTAGTTCGAACTGTTTTATCAAAATTACGTGTTTATCCGTGGTGTAAGATTTTATCTATGGGGTAAAATGGTCTCTAAAGATTTCTAATTAGTTAGAGATGAGACAGAATCTTAAGTGGCGACTTCAACCTTAGAGTGCCATTTTGACTATTTATTGGAAACATTTATTGATAACAAGAATAAGAAAAACTTACATCGCATAATTGTTTGAAATATTAATTAAGTGAATGGCTATAAAATGGAAAAAAAAGGCTAAGTTTTAATTAAATACTTAGAATCTATTTTTCTAAGAAAATGTTAATTTTGGTCTTGGTAATATTCCCTTATTTATAAGATCAGGATGATATAATTAGGTCAACGTCATTTTATGAGCAACTATTTTGTAGTCTACTAATGAACGTTGTCATTGTTTGAAATCAGTCTCACATTAATTTGGATAAAGTAATGTGAAAATGAAGATCATCTGGTGAATACTTATGAAGCAATGGTAGGACGGACATTTATATGTCCAATACGATAAGACATACATTCACAACAAAGAATATACATTAATAAATATATTTTAAATATACAAAAAAACTGGAAGAAGCCGAAATAAGACCGTGTGGGACTATTATTATTATTATTATTATTATTATTATTATTAGCAACGCGTCTTAATACCCGTTCGGATTATACGCACTTGCGCTAATGTGTAATGGTAGGGTGATTGTGAGATGAAATGGAGGACCCACAGTTTAACGTGGGATACGAACCACGGTGGAGGCCTGGCATTCCACACTTTCACAAGTTGTGATTAATACACTTCTTGTCAGAGGTGAAGGAAGGGTTTGGCAATCAGCTAAATCTGTGCCGGGACCGAGGATCGAACCCCGGATCCCCAGCACAGAAGTCTGACACCTTACCCATAGACCACCAGGTCACCCAGGGATGAATGTATACCGGACTTAGACATGCCCTCGAATATCTCAGTTGGTAAAGTAAACTAAAGGTCAGGTTATGTGCCAGTTTCATTGTCAGACTTAGTACGCGTCAAGTGTGGTGATGTACAACGAGTAAATACAAGATAACACCTACTTAGACCAGAAATGAATTGGCAAGTTTCACATTTTAAACTAGCCCATTCATTTCTGGTCTAGATAGGTGTCATGTATTTAGTATAGCACCGCAATTGAGGCCTATTCACTCTGACTATGAAACTGGCCCTAAGCCAAAGATGAGGGTGCTCAAATCACTCCCCATGTAATTTTTTCCAACACAAAATTTAAATCATGTTTAGGGAAATAACTTTTAAGAAGAAATCACATTGTAAACGGAACTAAAGACACAAATTATTTTATTCCATAATATGCAACGTTGTGGAATTTTGAGCGCATGGACACTTTTAAATTAGTTTGTAAATTGTGTTATAAGGCGAATATTACGTGCGCGACAAATTCCTCCAAATTATAACTAACTCGATGATATAATTCCTCGCGAATGACGAGGGGAGGGAGGCGGTGCATTTAGCAGTCATGATCTGGTGTGAAACAAGTGAATATAATGACTGCCAAGTCCATGGGGGGTATTATGATGCCTCAAAGCCACGAAGCAGGAGGCGAGGGGGGGAGGAAGGATCAATCCAACCAAGGTCACCGCCACCGACGTTGGTCGAATTATACACTGGTCAACACCACCATCAATTCATCACAGGCGCGCCGTAGTCGGGTCATAGAGCATTGAATGCGCCAGGCGGGTGGCACCCATGCGAAGTCCCTTTCCCCTTTCCCACAGCACTAGACCGTATTATTATAGTGTTTGGCGTTGAATGGGTTGTCCTATCCAGCTGGGGAACATTCATTCTCATCAGTATCGTCCATGCAAGAAGGCGCGAAAGCTAATTGCAGTGCCAGAAGGTGCAAGGCGGAGAGAAAGACAGAAACTAAACAGAGTTGAGTAGGTACGCGCACACACCGTGGAGTTAGGCAATGGCTGGTATATTTAATAAGCCCATTTCCGTTAATTGAAATTACGAGAAAGCGACTGAACTTATTTTGGCGAACAACCACTCATTTTAAAGGTTAGGGGACCAGGATGTCACCAAAAATGGAAAATTCCACAAAAACCCGAGTTCACTTGTGAATGTCAACAGCTCTTTGCCCTGTCGAGTGCAACTCTAAAACCTATATCGTGGAATAGTGGGTGGGAGGGTGAAAAGCATGGCGTGGCTTCACAACCTACCAAAGTAACCTTCCGCGCCAACAAGAACAGATGGATCACGAGAACCGTAGATGACGCTAGCTACCGGACAGGTCTTGTGGAAAAATCATACGTTTGAAATATAAATTTTCTCGAGAACGAGTGATATTTTTATGTTAATATTTTCAACACCCCTTTTAAGATAATGTATCAATGTTTCTTAATTGTTACATTTTCTTATTTTTTGTTATGAAGTCGGCACTTTAATATTGAAAAATGTCAATTTTATAGATATTTGATCACTGTTAAAATTATGGAGGAGAGGTGTATATTAAAAGTATAACTTAATCAACATGCTTCTATTCTTGAACAAACCGTTTCCAAAAAGAAAATGGCAAAATAATTTAAAAAATCTTGAAGATAACCGTTTGTTCCCACGGCTCTGCATTATCACGCCAAATGAAAAGGGCCTATCGTCTTGAAAATAATAACGCAATTTTCACATAATTTATCTAAGTGAAAAATGGCAACCTGGGAACGAGAATCGAACCCAGGACCTTGGCTTTTAATTCATCATTAATGCCTATAACTATTAGAACTAGGCTTAATGGAGTCTTAGAAAATGTATAGCTACTAACACAATCGTAATTTAAAAATATGTTGAATCTATTAAAGCAGAATTTATTGTTACAAAACAAGCTTCCAATCCTTTGAGTACTTCAACATGACCCACCACGGATAGAACACCCTCTCTTTCCCAACCCTACCAACAAAAAAATCTATACGTCGAAAATGCAGCAATCTGTAATTTTAAAATGGATTCTAAAAATAAATTAGAATCGATACAAACAATTTCCGTTCAATTTTAAACATGACCATCGTATTATAATAGCCCGAGCAGTGAAATATTTTGCGAGACTGCACGTTGAAACTCTTTCTCTCTCTCTATATATATATATATATATTTAAAACATCGCCCATTGTAGGCCTACCTGTAAAACAGGAAGTTTGGTGATGCGAAAAGAATGGCGTGTAATTGATAGGTCAGCAATCGGAAGCACGTGGACAAACCATGGAATTAAAGAATTTTGCAGCTCTGAAAGCACTTCTTCCCTCCCATCCCCTTCAAAGAATATCGTCAATTACCAGGATGTAAACAAAAGATTGCTCATCAAGTTATAGTTGAATGTTTTTATCTTACCAGGTACTTACACCAGTGATCTTGCGGTACAAGGCGTCAAGCTCGCAATAGACTGGATCGCATGTGTCGCAAAGGTCAAGGGTCTAATTTTGAGTTGGTGCACAAGGGGATGATTTATAGATGTGATTTTACCAACCCCTTCCCAAGCTAATTTGCCTGCAGCCCCTCTTAGCTATCATATTTGAATAATCGTTAGTAATCTTAATGTCGAATGCGCTAATTTTTTTTATTTTTTAAGTGAAAGAGTGGCTACGAAACGTTTACTATAAAATTCCCTGACGGCAAAGAATTCCCTGAATTTTCCCTGTTTCCCATGTATGTAGTCACCATGAAGTATTACTAGGCCTATATGGGTAATAAAACAAAGCAATACGCGGATTCTGAATTAATGAAGACCAGTGTTTCTCAATCTTTTTACGAGGGTAGCACCCTTTGATACATCCTCTATATTTCACGGCTCCCCGCTATGAAACGTCCTTATGTCTAGAAGTTATCAATTTAGGGAGTCGCCTCGGTGGCGTAGTTGGCTAACGCGCTTATCGTGTTGAGCTCGACTGCTGAGGACGGGGAGATCGAGGTTTTAATCTCGGTCGGGTGAACTGGGGGTTGTTTTTCCTAAATGGTTTTACACTCTCCCTCCACGCATATGCAGGTTCACTTCCTCTAATTCAACCTTTCCAATTCCTAATCCATTAACGTAATTAGTACTTAAAGCGTATAACCCGAACGGGTAGTAAGACGCGGTGGTAAATATTATTATTATTAATTTAGGGAGTCCTTAGTATAAGACATAGGCCAACTTGAAATTAAAGTACTTTTTAACTAATTCAAATTTACTGTGCGAACACTTAAATTAATACAGAGACATGTTTTGTACAATATTTGTGAACTTTTATTTAAATTTATCCCTATGGAACTATCACGGGCTCACAACGTGCCCCAGCACCCCCTTTTAGGAACATTGGCCTGAAATAAAACCAGGTTCCCCAGAGCAGGTAGTTAATTGGCTGGCCTCCCTCTTAACGTCTAGGCCTTGAATATTTGATAGAAAATTGGCAGGATATAAAACGCATTCTAAACACTTATTAGCATCCCTCTTTTTTTATTGGACTCCAAATACTTTCGGCAACTGTTTAGTGTTGATTTTTTCTTTACTAACGACACGTGAAGTGTCGAATCTCTTGTGTGTGTTGTTTCAGCTGTAGTGACAATAAGACAGAACCAAATTATTAAATTATGTCATCCCAGGCATTCTGTTTATTTATTTTAACTCTATATGGATCACTAGTATATATTAATCCATTTATAAATTTATTAACTAACGTATTAATCTCCTAATATACGTATCCATTTCCTAATCCACGTATAAATTTACTAATCCTGGTATCGGTCTCTTAATCCCCGTATCGAGTTCCTGTTCCACGTATCGTTCTCCTAATCAAAGTATCGATCTTCTAATCCACGTATACTTTCCTAATCCACCTATGTATCTCTTAATAAACGTATTATCCTTTTATTCACCGTTTCAATGTATTGAAACCCTTATTATATATTATATTTAAATTTTCTCTGATAG
This sequence comes from Timema douglasi, assembly GCA_901482245.1. NCBI lineage: Eukaryota > Metazoa > Arthropoda > Insecta > Phasmatodea > Timematidae > Timema > Timema douglasi. The sequence goes on along the minus strand of CABEEJ010000694.1, from coordinate 121,523 downwards.
ACATATTATTTTTCAAGATTCGGATTCGAATGTAAATTGGCGATTTGGATTCGTAAAATAGTGGATTCCACACAGCTCTAGTAAAAACACCTTTTTATTCTAGTCATGTAAATTTAATATATATTAATCCACGTATTGATTTTTTAAACCATGTAATTGCCAAATATCTTCTTTGACATGTTTACAAAAAAATCATGAACGCAATACTGAAAGCTGACTGTAATTCCGATAAATAGCGTTCATGTTACCTAGCCCATCCTCTACTAAAGTTCGTTCACGGTAGGAGTTTACCTGTGAAAGGACTTTTTTCCCTACCAGAACTCTATTATAGAGTAGGATATTGGTAAGAAAAAAGACCTTTCAGAGGTAAACTCCTACCGTGAATGAAGTATAGGGGTTCCTAGAAACGCAATGGCATTGTTACTGCCCTACAACAGTTTTAATGCTACGTTTGTACAGGTACCTAAAACATTAAAAATATCTAGGGACAGACTATCGCCAAGTGTCCTTGTGATTGTGAACGGTTTCATTGAACAAAATGCTTTTATAAAAATGAGCGACGACAAAAAATATTGCAACGACAAACTGTCATCAGTGTGAACAGGCCCTTAGTCTCAATTATTACTCCCCAAGTCTTCAGACACAAATATCCTCACACGGGCTCCATGGAGACCTTGAAATGAACCAGTGCTCTCAATCACTGCGTAACTAGAGCTTCATATAAATAAAAAAAAGAACTGTTTAATATTCTAAAGAACTGAGGAAAATAAAACGAAACTTGGTAAAACAAGAAGTAACGTTCACCATCATTATAATTAAACGTATCCCGTCCATCCCTTTACTACTGTTGTTTTTTCTGGGGGGGAAATATTGTAATTATGAAGATAAAAAGGTTTTTCTCAAACTCAGTTTATTTTGCTCCTTCACTTATTGCAGTTAAAAAAGAAACATGTATCAACAATTTTTGTTATATATATATATATATATAACTTCAAAGCTAAACATTTTTATTCGTTCAAGTAAAACCAGTCACGAGATGGGAGACCGGTTGCTCCCTCAGCATCATAGACTTGTTAAAGCAAATAAGACTAATATTTTTAGTAGATTTATGTATCCGCTTGCACCTCCGGGACGATGCAAGTGAAACAAACAAGTGCGAGCGCAGTTCGTCACGGCGTGTCGTCGAACCCAGTCGAGCGACGAGAGAGACGCTCCGAACGAGACCGGATGCAGAGAGGGTTAATGGGATATTAATGTTTTATTTTTAACTCATCAATGCCCTGGATTTTTACTAAAGTCCTATTGTTTGACAGAACTATATTAAGATTTTTAATTTTTTTTTTTAAATTGTAGGTAATTCAAGTTGAACTTTCTGAAAAACTATTAGGACACGTACAGTAGCCACATGGCTTCTTTGGTGCTCGGTGACAGCTGATGGCTTTGAAAAGCTACCAGACCAAATTATGTATCCCAACGCCGAGCCATATGATCTGCAAAAACATGTGTTTAGCAGCTGTCACTTCTGACAGTCAAAATTTCGGTGTATACTTAAATGTTGACCGTCAGAAGTCAGCTGTGAGCTGTCAGTCAGCACCAAAGAAGTCATGGGGCTACTGTAATTACAGACCAAATTAAAATATAGAAGAGAAACAATAAACAGTTTTGAAGCCGTTAATTCATCAATGATAAAGAGAAATCCACAAAAGATAATTTTCCAATTGTTTCGGGAAATAAACCTGGGATATTTAACTCAGGATGAAGTTAAGGGCATTACCTACGTAAAAGGAAATATCTTCACTATGCAGTATTTCTTATGAGAAGAGCAGCTCCAAAGCTCAAAACTATTAGATCATTCTCAACTACATTAAAATTGTCTTAGCGACCCTTTTATAAAGACCGCGTTACTTTGTTGTTTAAGGAGGCTAGATATATATTCCCAAGCTTTTACTTTTATCTCAGCGCCATGACATCTCACATTTAACGTTAATGAACCAATTTTTAGATGCATCCCCTCCCCCCCTCCCCCCCCTCCCCCCAATTGTAAAACTTAGTCCATAATAACTTGGTGATACTTTTAAGTTCCAGTTTGGCTTGTGCCTTATTTTGAAATAACAAACTTGGTTAGAAAATAAAGCGGTATTTATTAACGTCTGCAACGCAAAGCTTCGGTAGATGGGCCCCTTAATGTAGGGATGTAGGAAACACATGAAAAGGTCAATGTTTTTGCAGTTTGTATAGCAAAACTATTTTTGGCTCAAGAACTGTTGAGGTCACCGCGTGAAGAAAAAAAACGAAACTATTTGTTCGTACTGTAGCAATATTTGATTTATCTTAACCAAAAATATGATTTGATATAAAAACTGCAAAAACACTGACATTTTCTCGCATCCCCCACATCTCCACCAAGAGTTATGACCCCTTACTCAGAGAATTATTAGACCTACAGTAGCCCCATGGCTTCTTTGGTGCTGACTGACAGCTAGCACCTGACTTCTGACAATCAACATTTAGGTATATACCTAAATTTTTACTGTCAGAAGTGACAGCTGCTAATCACATATGTTTGCAGATCATATGGTCCGGCGTAGGAATACATCATTTTGTCTGGTAACATTTCAAAGCTGTCAGTCAGCTCCAAAGAAGCCATGGGGCTACTGTACTTATTACTTGGCAGTGGGGTTAGGAACATCGACAGCACGTTTATGGATCCCTGGTTCAATCCTGGCTTCTTAGCTCACGTGACGTATTCGTGCAAACGCTTGTGTTTGTACACGAAACGTTCCCATACCATAGACCGGACGTAGTAGGATTTTGGTAGGAAGATGATTTAGAAAATACAATAATATTTTTTTTATGGCCAACAATGATGATCTCCACGTTAAACAAAATGGAGGAAGGGGGGCGAGCGGAGTTTAGGCACCCATCAACAATATAAAGCTCAGGATATAAACGTGCGGTGACGTAGGACCGCCCTGACTGAGTATCAAGTGATAGAGGGAGTCCGAGTAATTATATCGGTAGCTACCCGTCGTCCAGATCTGTCGGCGAATGTCGGGCCTCTATAGCCTTCTCCTCCCGCCATGTGACAGAACCCAGATATTATTCAGTTCAGTTATTCGGCCCGCAAGTGAATAATGGCCTGGAGAATTGATTAATTGAATGAAGGCGAGCAGGTCTGAGCGGTGTTGACGCGCCGACCAGATAATGGGGGTAAGGGTTTGAGATGGGGTGGAAGTGGCAGATCACCGGGACAACACAAGGTGGAAGGGTAGGACGTCGGTGGGCTATAGGGCACTTACAGTTTGCAAAAGGGGTGAAGGAAAAATCACTTCAGGCTTGAGCATAAAACGTTCCAGAAGAAAGAATACATTAATTTAAGCAAAACCTGCGTTGTATGAAAAGATGGGATGGAAAAGAAATAAAAATACAATAAAGCACAAATTTATGCGTCTCTTGGAAATTAAAAAAAATTAGCTCCAAATGATCAGAGAGAATCATTTTTTAAAAATAGCAATGTAATATTACAATATTATTTTTTATTTATGAATTATGAAAAGGATGGCCATTTAAATTTATAACAAACCTATTTTTTTGCTAAAATCGGGAATTTAAGTTTTTAAGAATATAATATATCTTTGAAACTCAAAAGCTGTAAGCAACCTTACTTTCCATACTCTTCTCCTGAGAAGAATATGAATAAAATACTTTCTCATCCACTTTGGTGGACACGCGGGTTAAAAGTCAAACTCGGCTGGGGTCGATTTCCTACGATGGGGATTAAAATACCGGTTAGGCTTCCTGAGAATATTTTTTTATTAAATGTTTTTCCACTCTATGCAAATGCGGGTATATTTCGTCTTTAGCTCTACTTTCCTTAATCCTACCGCTTGAGCGTAATTAAATGTTGACAGCCCGGAAGTATGGTAAGAAATGTATAAAAAAGAAAAACCTTCTCCAATATATGACTATTGCTCTCAAAAGTTGCTATAGGAAGCACTTAAACAATTTAGTTAAAGTAATAGCATTTAATCAAAAACCCATTTAAAATGATACTATAAAACGGCCACGCTAAAAAAAGAGTTGTAAATTTTGGGAGTATAGAATTAGAAAAAAAGTGAATTATTTGGGTGTATTCTGTTCGTCGCAATTGAGTAATCAAAGTGATGAAAGAAAAACGAGAAAGGAAAATGTGGTCCAAGCAAAATCGCTAGAACAAACTAATATACAATTTACTGCAAATAAATATACAGAAAATATAGGTATAAAAATACGTAGTAGGCATATGACATACAGTAGTTCAAGGCAAAAATAATATCGAGCAAAATGGATTACATTTATAAGAATAATATATATGAAGTGCGTACTAAAAATTAATGTTCGTGAAATAAAAAAGGGTTTTTACCTTTAAGGGGGGGTAAGGATGTCGGTTGCTCCTGGAGTCTCAGCTTTTAAATTGCGTACCTGAAAACAAAAATGTCAAGTTTAGATTCAATAAACATAAAGTAACATGTAACGGTTTAGCCTACAGTGTTGAAATGTCATTTCAAGAAGGTAGAGGGGGAAAAAAAGGTAATCCTAAGGGAAAAACTTGATTACTTTTGGGAAAGAAAATCAAAAGGAAAAAATATATTATCACATTTTTTGCGGCAAGACAATTTTGTGAAGTACTTAACTCATCTAGAGAGATAATTAAGAAAAATGTCTCTGAATATTTTGTTAGAACTAATTTGCATGTTTTTTTTTTTTTAATGTTTTTTTAAAATTTAATCAAACTAGATGACGTTTGCTTAAGTTTCATCAGGCAAATCAAAGCAAACATTTAATTTAAAATAATAGAATTAGATGACGTTTCAGATTGAGTTGTATGGTCTATTTTAAAGTCAAAATATAATTTTTAACATATGTGTAGAATTATACGTAGGTAATGCCTTATGACAAGTAAGTTTGTATTCTATTTGGATTTGGCACCAGTGAATATGCCTTGTTAAAACAGAGTGCCTAGATAAAATACCAATAATTTAACAAGTTTTGAATTATTATTTAATTTAAATATATATTTTATTATAATACATTTAGATTAAATAGTTATATATATATATATATTGATTCCCATGTATCAATATATCTATTTCCGTGTCCAGGTGTCATTTTTAAATTCACGAAAAAGTATACTGGCGGTCACAGAAATAATCTAGAACGGCGTGAAAATCATACATTTCATTTACACTTTTGTGCAACTCCTTTTATTGTAAAAGAAAATATATACCTGTGGACAACATAAATTGGGCCAAAGCCAACTGCTCCGAGACAAACTATAGACTCCACTATCTGAACTATATACATTTTGTGATGGCAATGCGGGCAATCTCGTTTTATCATCCCAAATTATTGTTCATAAATAGCTTGGCTCAACATTTACAACCACAATATCACCCTGGTATTATAAGGATATTGTTTGACTGTTGATTCTATACAACTGTGGGGCTATAAAAGCAATTTGTAAACTACCTCTTTTTAAGTTTCAGTCTTGAAATACGAAGAATTGTGCTAAAAGTCGACGAGAGCACCGAGACGTCGAAGCTGGCTTACACACTCCAGTGAATCTTCAAGGGATTTATTTTAAAATGTTGGGGGATCTTTAGAATTATAGCTACGAGTGCTTGAAGAGTTCACGTCAACCATTAAGTGCCAGAAGATACCAAAACACATTTTATATAAGTGTGTGAAGAAGTATAGTATAAATATAGTCTATATACAAATTTAACTAAAGAAGCAAGTCACTAAAGAGTAGTACATTTGTATAGAGATCGAATTACACAAGCCTAGTAGGCTACAAATTACAAGAATTAAAATATTAAGGTTGTTTGGAATAGAACCCTCGGCTAAATCATGGTTTAAATTAGGAGGGATAGCCAGCACACTTACCTGGGTGATACTGGAGTAGAAATTGTTTAGATAGAACACTAAAAAACACGAATAAATACACAAATTGATTTTATTTTTATACTTATTTATCAATGATGATTTGAAAAACTAGGGATTAGAACCCATTTGAGTATATATTTTTGGCGGATGACCCTTATAGCACCCACTTCGGTGTTCGCATGATCTAAGACGCTGCTCTCTCGCAAAAGACTAGACTGCCAGAAACGGGGAAATCGAGGTTCGATCCCAGACGGGTGTACTGAGGGAGGTTTTTACTGAATGTTTTTTTTTCCAATATTCCTCCACGCAAATAAGGGTACACTTACTTTTAGGTTCAACCTTTCTAATCTTTAAAACATTAGTGCAATTAGTAAAGCGCACAAGCTGAACGAGTAGTAAGACGTGGTGCTAAAGAAAACCCACCTATAGCACTGTATTATAGGTAATCTCTATCAAAAGTGACAGCTGCATATCACATGACTTGACGTATGAATACGTGAAAGAAGATTTACTCGATTTATAGCTGTCAGACATGTATATTCGTAAGAAAAGTTGGGTATGCATGTATATGTGTATATATATATATATATATGTATATATATATAATGTATTATATATCCTATATGATTGTGTATGCACCCAAAAATCTCTCACGAATGGATATATAGATAGGTTTCCATTCACACACACGTGTAGTATGAATTGACTTTTATAGATGTATCAATTTATATATAGATGTGATCACTTGCAAGAGAATTGGAGTACACATAATTATATCATGTGTGTGTATGTACGAATGAATAAATTATTTGGTATGTCAATTAGTACGAAAAATAGGATTTATATATATGTATATATATATATATGTGTGTGTATATATATATATAAAATGTGTGTTTGTGTATATGTATGAAGGAACATATTTGACCGCTAGAAAAAATGAATCTTATTTTCTTTCACGTATTCAAACGTCAAATTATCTGCAGCTGTCACCATTATTAGGGATATCAACACTTATAAAAAATAACAATACTAATATAGTAAAAAGTTATCAATATTGACAGCAAAAAAAAAACATGTTTGTATTTTCCAACAGGTGCTCCAAGTCTCCATAACTAAGAAAATCAAGGTAAAAAAACTACTGTATTTATGCACACACACAATTATTGTTAAAACCGTTCGAGGCAAGTAAATGTATATAAATACATATTATATTACTTGGCTCGAGTTGTATTTGCAATAAATAAGTAAATACTATACTATAGTGAAATTAATATTAGTTTCAAATTATAAAAATAGTTGATCCAAAAATAAAATAGAATTAGCTTACACATCTTATGTTTGTTTCTTGTAGAACATATCATTTGAAAAAGAAAAAAAACCTGTATAATAATGTGTCTGGTATTGGACCAATTCATATGTATATTCAGTGTACAGGTACCTTTAGAGGTTAGTCTCTCCATGACGGATGCATTATTCAACTATAATATTGCTTCTAAGATTGGGTCAGCTTACAAGATAGGACCATAGTGTATTCAGGCAAATAAGACTGCTACCTTTCAGGGTAAACAAAGTGTACATTTTATTTATTTAATGTATTTTTTTTTTCAAGGAAGAAAATATTAAATATTATTATTATTATTATTATTAGCACCGCATCTTACTACCCGTTCGGGTTATACGCACTTACGCTAATGTGTAATGAATGGTAGGGTGATTGTGAGATGAAATGGAGGACCTACAGTTTAATGTGGAATCCGAACCACGGTGGAGGCCTGGCATTCCCAACATTCACAAATTGTGATTAATACACGTCTTGTTAGAGGTGAAGGAAGGGTTTGGTAATCAGATAAATCTGTGCCGAGACCCTAGGATTGAACTCCGGACCCCAGCACAGAAGTCACACCTTATCCTTAGACCACCAGGTCACCTACTTGAATTTATTATTATTATTATTATTTATCACCGCGTTTTACTAACCGTTCGGGTTATACGCTTTAAGTACTAATTACACTAATGTATTAGGAATTGGGAAGGTTGAATTAGAGGAAGTGAACCTGCATTTGGGTGAAAGGAGAGTGGAAAACCATTTTAGGAACCCCTCCCCCCG
>CABEEJ010000694.1:58336-109089 GCA_901482245.1 Timema douglasi | reverse complement strand
TAAGAGCAGATATATCAACTTGTCACTATCACCGCACGAATGAATATTTCAAAATTGTAGCAAAGTCTCACTACGCCCTTTGGTTAAGAAAGAAAACGTCAGAGAGAAAAAAAAATGATTTTGTCAGAAACAGTGAAGGAAATTCTTTTAAAGTTAGAGGGCCTGAATTTCCTAACTAAATGTTAAAACTTACGATTCTTTTAAAGTTGATGTTCCTTTCAAAAGGGGTTGAGAACAATTTTATCGTGTATATTTTTTTGTATCTAATGGTATTTAGATAAAAACTTAAAAAAGGATTGCAGGCTAGCTATTAGATAGTCTACCCTGATTTGCGGTATTCAGAATGATTGAATCTAGTTAAAAAGAGTTGTACTATGGAATAAAACGTAGGTAAATAAAACTTTACGATAATCCTGGGTGGTGAGGGGGAAGTAAAATAGTAGAAAAAAACTCAAATTTAAGTTGTGCAAGACTACAGCTGTGAATAACAAAATTAAGGCTAAAATTATTATTTGTTTTTAAATATTTGCCTTTTGCTTCAATATGGCCATTATGAGAGAAAATACAAATACTTATTTTTACTGATTCTTTTACCAACAGTCTTTTGCTGAGGGAAAAGAAATTTCGCGGACGTAGGTAGCTTTTAATGATTATTTGAATGTTAAAAAAAACATTGTAATAGGGCGTTGTGTGTTTTTTTCTGGCAAACTTGGCAGAAAAACATGTCTGCTAGTGTCAAAGAAAATAAGTATAGTTTTTATGACGTTAGTTTGCATTTTAGAGGTTAAATAAGTCAAACTCGTGAACCCGTTAACTTAATTAAAACAGCAGATTATAACATATTTTATTTTTTAGTAGATACATCTATATATTTTAGATAATTCTACCGATGGATGTTTTCAAATTACCATTCTGTGTCTTGGCACAATCCAATACATCGATACACACACTTTACATTGAAGGTTTATTTCAAATCCCCTCACAAAAGCCAACGAAGCTGTCTGCTTTCTTCTGGCTGTAGAGCGCATGCGCACTGATTTGAGATGGTTGAGTGAGATGTGATTGGCTTTCCCGTGCCAAATATCTCAGGCGGAGCGGACAAAGTAGAGATGAGTTTAGTTCTACTTTAGCGGATCAGCTCGCGCCGATGAGGCTGAAATCTAGTGATTGGCTTAGAGCTCGTCACGTAACCACTTTTCTGTTCTGCATTCGTTTTTCGGCGAGCATGTAAATCCACAGTAAGACACAGTGCGCAAACCCTAAAAACCACACGACCACCAAAGAGGGGTTATTCTTAGCAGAAGCATCAGTTTATTAGAAACTTATCTTCATTGTATTTTTTGTATTTTTATCTTTTTAGGTTGTAGTACTATTAATGAATAATAATGAAATAAATTATTTAACTTTTTGTGAATTTTGATTGTGATTGTTTATTTAACCACAATGTGGTTTATACGCTTTCTCTAAAGGAGAATGATGGTACGTCTTAAGAGCCCCTCTTCTCACCCTGTGATTTTCCGGACTAGTTATACCCCTATACAATATTATTTGTGTTTTTTTTAAACTAGGCATTAAGTGAGAATAGTTCTATAAACATTATTTTTAGTGACATTAAATTGTTTTATTATCCAGATATTAATGTTAAAAATTACTTGCAAAATATGTAGAAGCGTTCTTTAGATGTGTTAGTATATCATTAATTAAAATGAACACTCCCACCAATTAATAGTCCTTTTAAATTGCTTACATTTTACAACGTTGTAAAAACGTATTTTATTTATTCAATAGACGTTTAACAAGTGCAGGACATAAAACATAAAATATAGCTAATATCATGTGTTTTGATTGTGACAGACATATCCTAAATGGTACTTACAAGAATCTACTGATTAATGACGACAACTTTTGCTTAGTTCTTGCTTAATAAGGCTATTTATTGAATTTTTTTTAAACTAAAAAGCTATTGTGGAAAGCTTTGAGCTGACAATATTGGGGTCGATCTCAACTCCCCATCCCCATCTCGTGGTGTTTTACAATCATTTCAAGAGAGAGCTGCGCCTTTCTTCCGCTTGTTCTTTTGCATGATTTTGTTTTGCTGATAGCCGGTATTGCCACTAAAGCTATAAAAAATAGTAAATGAAAATAACATGTCATGCCAGCGAAGGTGAAAGTATTAAGGTGGTTAGGAAGGAATTAGGATTTAAGATCCGTATTTTTCCAATTTGTACTCCTGAAAACGATTTTGGCCAAAATAAATATTTCTCAAATTAATACGTTTATTTTGATTTTTTCCATGGAGTAATGTCAAAAATTAATACATATTTGTCAATGGCATAGTGAGATTTGAACAGAAACATTTTAAACATTTTAAGAGAATAAGTTCAGGGTGATTGTAACACTTTTACCATAAGATTCACTGATCTTTTCAGACTTAAAAAAAAGGATTAACCTTTTTTAAATTTGTATTTGTGAATGGTATTTTTTTTTGTTTACTTTCAAAAACAATTCTAACGGCTACTAAAGATAAACATGATCATAAGTTATTTGCCAGTATTTAATATTTATGTATTATCTGTGCCCGTGTCGTCGTCATCATCATCATCAACTGTTTCTAGCCTGTGTCCGGGTCAGTTTAGTAAAATGCCTCCATCTTCCTCTATCCTTCCACCTCTCTTCCTCCTAGATACATATAGTAATGCAAATTGTTAACATCCAGAAACCGATCTCTATTTTTTGTTTAAATATTTATGCGCATAGTCAAGTATTTAAATTACTTGGCTTTACCTTAATTTAACTATATTTTTTTCGCAAAAAAAAAGTAGTTTGGTTTTATTATTAATTGCCGTCATCATTACGAAGTCATTAAAACTAGGCCCTTTAAGATTCGGGCTTCTCTTTTCTAAGTCATTGGTTCTAGCCAACATGTCCTACTATATAAATAAATGCTACAAACCTATAACATTTCTCATATATTTTAGCTTGTAACAAAATTTTCAAAATAGATTTTCAGTAAACTCCCTGAGTTAGTTTTGCTCATAAAAAGCAACATATAATATTTTAAATTATAATGAACATTCTTTTACATCATTTGAATGTTAAAGAAGAGTGTTACAACTAATTTTTAAAAATATCGAATTTTCAAATATCGGTCATGTGTAAACAAACTACCCTCAAACTATTTAAGTTTTTAAAAATAAAAATATATTCTTATTTTTATTTTTATCATTAAAAACAGTTCCCACATAAACCAATTTGGACTTAATAGTAACAATAATTTTTGAAAAATTCGACTTTTTGAAAATCAGTAATTAGTTTTTAAACTATCCATAATTTGATGGATATAGTATGTATTTTTAAAAGATTTTATATACCATTTTAATAACAAGTTTGAACAAAATACATCAAATTGTTTCGGCTTTAGCTGCAGGGACATACATAAATAATTGAATTGCACACTTTTTTGGGGTTCGGAGGAACATAAGACGTAATTCATTTTAATCTCAAGGCCAAAAATATTCACGATCACAATTCTTTCTTTATAAGAAGGTGAAAATACCTAATTAAAATAAATAAATTACTATATGGTTCCCATAAATGTGTGAAAAAACCCATAAATGTTCATCTCGACCTATGTATGTAAAGCGAAACCTACGTTTAATAGGATTAATTCTAGACCATTAAATGACCTTCTATCAAGAGCGTTGGAGTATAGAGTCAAATGGATTTTGGCGTAGAGGATCGCTCTCACGAATGGTAAATTGGTTTTAAGAGAATAAATGAAGCTTTGATAGGCTCAAGTTGATGTTAATTGAATTATGTCGTCACGTGGAAGGGCTTGGGAAAAAAAAGTTGTTTTGACTTTTACTGTCTGTTGAAAAATACGTTTAATTAAACAGCTAACTAACCATCAAAAAACCCTTAGGTGATCGAATGGTCTAACGCGCTACTTTCGTGTTAGACTAGTCTACCAATGATGGTGAGATCGAGGTCGGGTGCACTGAGGTTTCTTCCCCAAAATGGTTTTCCACTCTTTCTCCACGTAGATGCGGATACACTTCCTCTAAATATAACCTTCATAGACCCTAAAACTATTAGCGTAATTAGTACATAAGTGTATAACACGAACGACTATTAAGAAGCGGTACTTAAATAATAATAATAATTCAAGCGTTGATAAATAAACTATTATTATTATTATTGTTATTATTATTTACTCCTGTTTTTTTAATTGCTATCCCCAATCTTCAGAAGAATCCATAAATAAAGGGATCATATATATATATATGTGTGTAATTTCTTTTTCTTTTAACTCAACAAATTTATCAGAGATATAATTGTACAGCTTTGGCCAAGGCAAAAAAATGTTGTTCGATGAATGGAGTTCAACAACAAAACGAAACCTTAATTATGACGGCATGATCATCGATATTCATCCGCGTTCATTGTATTCATAGTGGAATGAAGAAGGAGCTTTCATTCATCCATTGTGAAGCCCGAAGAAGAGTCTACTTACTTCCTTCCGGTCAGTAATTTACTAAAGGTTTTGTTTGTGTTGATATAGATATCTACAACATCCTTCCAAGAAGAAAAGAGTAAGATCCCAAACAAAGTATTGAGGGTTTTAGAAATAAAAATGTAAAAAGATAATTTAGTGGGTCTTTTTTTCTCACCTGCGATTGAAAATGCCAAATTTGGTTGAATCAAGCTCCATCTAAAACTAAAATACCATACAATATTTAAATAATATAATATTAACAAATAAAAAAGTTACTTTTATTAATAAAATTTGACAGAATTGTTAAGCCACTCATTTTTACTTTCTCGCTATCTTACAGATGGAGAAATTATTGCAATCGTCAAAAAAATCGAACAAGAACTTTTGATGAATTTCGACGTTTCATGACCCCCCGGACCCTAAAAAGTTGTTTTTGCAACCCCGTCTGTCTGTGTGTCTGTCCAACCCTAAAGTCAAGAGCAGTTTACTAAAGGGTAAAAAGAGTAAATTCCATTTTCTCAAAATTGGCTACAAAGATTATTATTAAAATTCGTATCTAGACATTGATTAAGATTATAAACAAAATGTTTTTTTTTTCATTTTCCCATGAAAATTACTTTTAGGGTTCTTTACAGAATCAAGGATTTATATATCTCCGCAGCTATTTGAGATAATAAATACTTATCATTTTTTTAGTTTTAGCACTATTGAAAATAAAAAACTTATTAGAAATATATTTTTATAAAACCAATAATTTCAGAGATGTTGGCAAATATATTAATACAATTTTGTGAGCTCTAGTTGTGAAGAGATACTACTTAAGTTTAAACGCAATAATTCTCTGATGCCATAGAGTAAGTAAATAAGTAAGTCTTTCAAGAAGTTGATTTTATTTTTCCTTTAACATCTTAGGGGAAATGTTTGCACAGCACAGAGGAGAATCCAGGATTTTAGTGAAGGGTGATAAGGGGGGTGCTCCCATCGGGATCGTGTCGGGGTGGGGAGGTACCTCAAGAAATTTTGACATAAAAATACTTCAAAATTTGAGAGTAAATCTTTAAGCAATTTTTCAGTGTAACGCTAAACTTGAGACCAATCCTATAATGACTTTTGTTCTTCCTACCAAAATCTGGGTATAATCTACCTGTGCCAAACGAAGAGATGTTTCAGATATATCTTTTAATTGCAATAACTTCTTATGTGTTTCTTGGGGATAAATTATGGTATAACTTGAAATTTGCGATTAGTATTGAAATTTATTATAAGCAAATAATATGAATATCAACAAATAGTTATTATTAAGAGGAAAATAAGTTTAAACATTATAACTATTATTATATAAATAGTTTTTTAGATACCCAATTAATCAGACAAAATAGATTAAATAATTATTCAGATTTCGAACAATCGAACTTTAACTCCACTCTATAATATAGTTAGTTATGTCCTGATTGTTATAATTAGTTCACTTTCGACTATCAATATTGTCACTTAAATAAATGGATTTCTATAAATATTTATTATTTGATTTATTAATTATACGTGCTAAGAATGTAAGTATAATGATAATTGTAATAAGTTATTTTCTTCGCGCCATTATGGCAACATAAGTTTACAGTTTTCAAATAACGGGGTTCCTATGAAAATCAAATTGTAGACGAGCTTGAAGTTTGGTTCACGTGTTTAGAAAAAACATTGTAGCATTGTCATTAGCTATTAAATCTAAGATAGGGAAAATAAGAGGAATTGTACCACCATTTATTACCAAAGTAGAACCTTGTCATGTTGGTAACCAAATCATTGTGTTCCGATAAGCTAAAAGGTTATGAGGGAGTGGATAACATAAAACGTTTGTCTCACTAAGTAATTTAAAGAAAGTATAAAAACTATAAGATTAAAGTGACAGAAAATGTAATTAAAAATTGATGTGGGTTAGAATTACAAAGTTAGAATGAAAACACTGTGCCAATATAAAAGTGAAACCTGTTTTTTGCCTTTCTAATTGTTCATAAGCTTAGTAATAAAGCTAGTCACGATACATTCGAACGACAAGAAAGGAAAACAACGTCATCAATCTTCGTTTCAAACACGAGACTTGACGTTATCAGTCGTAATGAAAGCGTTTTCTTTCAAAAGCGTGAATCTTAACATAATAATGAATGTCTTTGAAAAAGTCGGCTCAAAACAAAACACTCATTTAATGAAACATATCATAAAGGAAGTTAAACAAAGATAACAAGTTTCGTTAAAAGTTTCGTCCCGTTAGCTTGTCGGAAATATTGTGAACTACTATGGATTAAACCTGTAGGAGGGACTACCTATCTTTATTATGCACCGAGTCTTAATACTATTTCGAGCTTTCCGAATATTTTCATAAAGGAGATAGGGATGAGGAAGGTAAAATTTAGAAAATATGTATCTGAATTTGGGGGGACGAATGGAAAATCACATAGAGAAAAACACCCTCAATATACTCGACGTCTTAATCTCCCCGTCATCGGGAATTCAGTATATTGCGAGAGTAACACCTTCGACCTGGTGACCACCAATGTGGCGCAGGTTTCACTTTCAAATTCATATACATACAGTTTCTGTCTTTTGAGTGTTTGTGTGTGTGTGTTTATTTATTTTGTACCACATCTAACTACCCTTTCGGGTTATCTGCGAATTTGCTTCACACTAATGGGCTAGAGATGAGGAAAGCATAATTTAGAGGAAATATGTCCGTATTTGCACGGAGAGCGAGTGGGAATTAATTTAGGATAAAATATCCTCAGTAAGCCGAGCCGGGATTCAAACCTTAGCCTACACATCAGTGGCAAGCCAGACTAGCTTGATGTTTGAGCCGTATGCTCATCGATTCAGTTTTATTTTTAGCATAAAGCTTTAGGTCTAGTGGAAATAACCCAAAGAAACATTATGTTTATGTTATATTACTAACAAAGTTCATATGCATTCAACAGGAAAGAGATGGAAAACCATAGTAGGGGGTAAAAAAGACAGTATATCCNTTTGTAATTTGATTAAATTAAGATTAGCATAGCGAGGTGGGGGGAGGGGGGTTCGTAGACAGGTATTAATTTACGTGTGGTTCAGCGGTACCGAGAGATCGGGTTCGAGTCCCGGTCAGATGTGTCCCAATATATATTGGGAGATATATATATATATATATATATATGGATTTTAAAAGTGCATTTTGTAAAAATTAAGCGCATGGCTTATAAACTAACTTAACCTAGGACACCTTATACAACACACCCAATTATAACACCGACGCATTTACTAATTAGATTACAAGACAAATCCGTGTTCATTTAGCAGCTGATACTCGACCACCTAGACTAGAACAAGGGTCTCCTAGAGTTTTGTTCGACCACCAAACCACTAAGCTACGGAGGTGGGGCGATTATGGACCTGATCGTCACGCGCCACACATATTCCCACAGTTGGCTTTGAAGCTAACCATTGAACAGAAGGGAATATATATATTTCTAATCCCGGTTAATCGGTGAATGTATGGACACTGCTGTGAAAGGATTCCCGGGATTGTAATATTATTTTTAAGGCTCTACATATTATTTGTCCGTGGCAACCCTGAACATATTGTATTAACTGTCAATGGTTGTTTTTCCCCTACTAAACCTGTGATTTAGACAAGCAGAAATTGATTCAAGTGACTTTTCCGACTGCGCAAGACAAGTAATATTTGATTCTTGCTACCAAATGAACGCAGCGCGAAGGGGAGACGAGCAAAAGATCAATGTAATATGGGGGTAAAGACACACATCTGTTGTGCAATAACACGAACGTTATAAAAGGGAAAGGAATGGTTACGTTCCCCTTTCACCCCGTTTGACGATTCCTACGTAACAGGCAGAAGCTCAAAAGCTTGGGGAACTACCCTCTCTCCCTTCTAATCAATGTTCGGCGGCGCAGAAAGTCTCGCAACTGTCACTTCCAGTCAAGTTGGGGGAGGCCGGCTGGCTATAAGCGGAATAGTGGCTATTTTCCAATCACACGCCTGTCACAAACGTCCCCCCAATGTTACGTCGGTGCAAGTTGGCTGCGAATACATTTTACAAATAGTCTTCATGACGAAACAAGCGCAACTTTCACATTTGTTTTGATTTAACAAAGTCTAGAAATAAAAAACCTAATATATTGAAGTTGAAAGGTCATTCTAACAAGGTTTGGAATGATATGTCTTACCCCTTTTAATTAAGAGTTTTGAAAAGATAATAACTTAAAGGCGACAGTTTGAATGACAAACAGTTAAACTACGCGAAATTTTTCAATTCAGAAACAAAATATAATATTAGAAAGGTACGTTAAAAAAAAAATTTACCCGCCTTGATGGCGTAGTTAGCTAACGCGCTATTTTCACACTAAACTAGACTACTGAGGCCGGGGATATCGAGGTTCGAATCTCGCTTGGGTGAACTGGAGTGGTTTTTCACTCTCCCTCCACGTAGATACTGGTTCAAGGCCTCTATAATCAACCTGCCCGACACCTAGCCCATTAGCGTGTCTAGTATTAAAGCATACAACCCATACGGGTAGTAAGACACGGTGCTAAGTATGTTATTATTTTTTTCAACTTTCTGAATTTGAAAGGTTGGCAACCAGCTTAGTAAGAAAAAAAGAAATTGGCATATTCAAGTCATATTTTTCGCTCTTCTCTGACTACCCGGTTCAAACTATCTACATAACCTAAGGATGAGAAAGGTAGACTTTAAGAAAAAATTGTGCCAACACAAATTTGCGTGGAGGGAGAGTGGAGAAACTTTAGAAAAAAATACATAGCCGAGACTCGAACCTTGACTCTTATATCCCTGAAAAACAATCCAAAATAGATTGACGGCTTTAACCGTGTGATTATGAGTACGTATGGCACCTGTAAACAGTGATTGTAATAATATAATTATTTTTATATATAAAGGAGAGTTTCTGTACATATCATATTTTTGCTTATAACTATAGGTCCACTGAATCGATTTAGATATGATTTTTTTTAAATAAGTATAATAATTCTGGAGAGATTTTAACTGTTTATCAACTATAGTATGATTTTGGTAGGAAGAACAGTAGAAGTTAGTTACTAAAGTTACTAAAACAATGTTAATATATTCATACATAAAGTCATGTCATCTGCAGGTGTTACTTTTGATAGCTATTATCAATACCTATCAAATAACACAAATAATATAAGAAAATATTATCAATGTTGGCCGCAAGAAAATATGTTTTGATTTTCTCTACTGTTCTTCCAACCAAAATCAGGGTAAAGTTATGTCTTTATTGAGTTGATAAGTGACGTTAAATCCAATATAAATGATGATTTTTCACACATAAAGAGTTTCTAACCTGTATCTGCTCAATTACAACTGTAGAATCACTTAATAGATTTGGATGAGTATTTTCTTAAATACAGTATTGTATAATATTTTCGGCCAATGATCAACTAGCTATACCATTTGGGAACTGAGCAGTGACGTTAAAACCAATACAATTAATGGTTATTTACAAATGGATTACCAAGGGAAATTATCTTCAAAACCAAGGAGAATCTTCAATCTTAAATCATAATATTTAGCACCGCGTCTTACTACCCGTTCGGGTTATACGCTTTAAGTACTAATTACTCTAATGGATTAGGACTTGGGAAGGTTGAATAAGAGGAAGTGAACCCGCATTTGCGTGGAGGGAGAGTGGAAAACCATTGAGGAAAACCCACCCCAATTCGCCCGACCGAGATTCGAACCTCGATCTCCCCGTCCTCAGCAGTCGAGCTTCAACACGACAAGCGCGTTAGCCAACTACGCCACCGAGGCGGGTAATCTTAAATCAAAAGAAAAATAATAGTGTAGTTTTGTTTTGTGTTTCGTATTCAGTTTAGAAGCTAAAAAAGAGTTTATATGAATGGTAGTAAATATACAGGTAACGTTTTAAAATCTGTATTTGATTTGATCTCACATTTGCATGTATACCAACAAACCGATGATGACTTCTCCCACTAAAGAGGGAACTGGAACGCCAAAGAAAGAAAAAAAAGAATCGTACACAAATAAAATAGAATGTAAATGTGTGTACAAACGGTGTAATTTAAAGGCCAAATATCATTACTTAAGTACTTGGTGAAATCTAAAACTGTGTACCTCGACTGTAATTTTTTTCTTTTCTGTAGTGTAAGCTGAGGTTAATTTCCTAGACTACTTGACCACTGGTGCGGGTAGCTCAAAGCCAACAAATTTAGAGAGATGAAACTTAGAGTATAAGTATTTTATAAAAACTTAAGGTGTGTCCTTGAGCATTTCTTTCAAATTTTGAGAGCCTAACGTCCTAGACAACTTGATCATGATTCGGTTAACTCATAAATCAAGCAATACAGACGGTATAAATTGGAAATAGCCTCACCTTCCGCAGATCGTCTGTGATAATGAGTATTTGAATGCTAGAATCTGCGTTCGAGTATTATTACTCTATTTTAAAATGTCCACATGACAGTTTTTTGTGTAAGAGTTTCTGACTTGTTTTTCTATGCCCATAAGACATGGCTTTATATATTAGGGAACTGTCTTGACATCCCAAACTGTAAGGCCATACTTAGGCTTACTTAGGGCTTAGGATCACATAATGGTGGAAATCAGGTTATCTAACGCTTTGTTCAATTATCTAAATCAGGTTATCTAACGCTTTGTTCAATTATCTAAATAAGTCTGTGACTGATACCAGTCCGTATTATTTGTCATAAGTGTACCTTTTTACGATGTGCAACCTGTGGGAGCGCTATTTTTTTTTGTACTAGTGTAGAGTAGTGACCCGCGGGGATAGTGATTAGTCTCCGGCCCCCTTCAATAATATATTTATTGTTTGCACTAGTTATAGTGTGCCCAAGATTGGGTGTAAGTATAAATATACTCTTGAATGTCCAGGCAGTACTAATTAGGAATGGATCGGCCATGGTTTCTTAGCAGCCTAGATTCCTGGTAGCTCACCATTTACTATTTTTAAACTTATAGTTCCTCTTCTAGGAGATTGATCTATGTGTTTCGTAACTCTCTATGGAGTTAACTCACGTTACCTAGCTCATTAAACTACCATCGTAGTAACTCTTTAAACTAGGACTTACTAGAATTTCATATCATTAACTATTATTCAACTATAATGCATGTATATGCCTTCAGGTCTAAGTCTAGTAGTCGCTAGGCTGGATAGTTATGTATTGTAGCTTAACCTTAAATTAATATTTGCTTCCTATTTTCTCGTATATTGCCGCTGTGTTGAGGCAGACGTACCTTCGTAGCAGAATGTACGTTAGTTTTAAGTAACGAATTACTAGACTCAACAATAGACTCAATCTTAGTTCTGTAGATTACTAGTTACCTTGGTGTTTCCTTCAATTATGCCTTATTAGGATGCATACGTCTATTATATTTGATTTAATTTATCTTAATTAACAAATGACTGTTCAGTGTAAGATCAAATTTAAATCATTGTAGCGTGTCAATCATGTAAAGTTGACACCTACACAATTAGGCTAGGTAAAAATACGAAATTATAATAATTATATTGACAAAATCCAAAGAAGAGAATTACATTTGAGATACTTAATAATAATATTCTTCAAAACCTACTTTTAGCGATTGTATGGACTCGGATATGATCAACGTGCTTCCAATAGAAAATAATACAAAGGATTTTAATAATACAAATCTGCATAAAAATACTAAACTTGTAATAGTGGAATCCAAAGAAGATAATTTAAGCTGATACATTCAGGAATAATATGCTTCAATACTTACTCACCGTGGCTGGATGGGATCGGATACCGCCAACATGCCTTCTAGCAAAATATTCAACAAGAATGGCGACAGGGTGCTTCCAAACACATCCGCTCGCTACAACACCTGACATGAAAAAGGATTCAAATATGTTAGGCTCGCTCCCACGACCCTTGAGCGCCACTATTGTGGTGGCGTGTCTCCCCTTTACCTCACCCCTCAAGCTCCAGTCCCTCCTATCACAACCTGTGTTTTTACGCTTTATCTATTTCNGTCTTTGAACCTCCCCTTTTCCTCACCCCTCAAGCTCCAGTCCTTCCTATCACCACCTGTGTTTTTATGCTTTTTCTATTTCTTTTTTTGTTCCGTTCTAGTCAGAGAAAGGGTATAAAATAAGTGACTCTCGGATTCACGTCATGGTATTTTATCACATCGCATCGTCGAAGAAGGAACCTCTGCTACCTTACTCTACCAAGTAACCGGTGGTCATGGAGTATTGGGCGTGGTTTTCACCGCCGCGCCGCCGAGGAGAATCCTCTCCGATTTCCTAAGTATAGAGGCGACGTTAATAAGTCCATTTGACTTATGGGTCTAGTTTAAAGACTAGAAATGTTTATTAAGTCCTGCTGACTTTTTGTTTCTCAGAATTGTGTCTTTCAGACTTAGTACAGTCGAGGTAACTATTATGTTTATTTCGATTTCTTGTTTCAGTCAAAGTGACTAGAGTTTGGTTTTGAGTTCTTCCGACTCTGTTGGTGTAGTCACAGTAAATCTAATGTTGCTTAAGTCCTTCAGACTTGTTATATTGGTTCAAGAGACTATGTTTTTCTATATCCATATGATATAGCTTCGATATAGGAGCCTTGAGCTCCAGATGTAATAAGGACTTAGTTCTAATGGTTGCTATTCTCCACGAGCACTATATTTCCCTTTTTGAGTCCTTAGGGCTACACACTTGTTTTAATGGCTACAACCAGGTTGTCTATCCTTTTTCTAGGACCTAGTTGGGTCAATGTGTTCAATGTGTTGAATCAATCTTGTTGCCACGCTTCGCGTGTGGTATTAGTTAGGGTGGGTAAAACGCGGAACTCCGCTTATTTCCATATGGGGTCCGCGCAGATAATACCTTTTTTCTCTTTGCCCGTTTTTGGCACCTATTGAGTGAGTATTAGTATTGTATGAATTAAATTATTGTTGTACCCCAGGGAGTGGGTCACTAATTACATGTACTATTGAATGCTCTGGCAGTACCAATAGGGAAAGGACCGGCCATAGTACTATTTTGTGTTGACACCTTTCTATTACTATTCATTATACAATGTATTTGAAGGATTTTTTATTAAAAGCTAGCGTAAATTATAAATGTGTTAATACTATATGTAAGGTACATGATTTCCAGTTAACTTTTGTTTGTAATTACCTCGCTGTTTTTCTTTTAGAATCCTGACCGTAGCCTGGCGTCAGTCAGTCCAACTGTTTTGTAATTGAACATTGCTCTTAAAGCCTACTGCATTTGATCTTGCCCGTGTCGCAACAATACAGTATTAATTTGTAACTTCTAACTTATGTTCTTGTATATCTATTGTAAGCAAACATATCTTTTATTTTTCTGTTATAATAAATCTATTATTGTTATTCTAGTTGTTTTATCTCTCTGGTTAAAATAATTCCCTTGTAGCCCCATTATAAATTCACCTTAATATGGTACCAAAAAGACAAATTGGTGCACCATATGTACTTATATTAGCTTGTTTAGATTTAAATAAACTGATTTGGTAAACTTTTATATTTATCTTATGTTTGATATTCCCAAATCTTCACTTAATAAGTTTGTAAACGAATTCGTCACTTCTTCAATTAGATAGGAGACGCGACGATTCATATACGAGTATATTTTTATAAAAATAGAAGTTGAATTTTTTAGAGATTTCTGTAAGGCTAAGTCAGTTTATGAAAACACTGTTATGAAATGATTCTCATTATTTGGTAATTAAATATTTGAAAATGTTTTTGTTAAAGGACATGAAGTATAAATGCTTACTAAAGATGTAAAAATTTCGTTTAATAGAAACTTCAAACTTTTAATCAAGATCAACCCAACACACCCACATTTCACCACTTTAAATAACTACGGGCAATATTAAACTCGGAATAATTTATATATTTCCTTGGAACGATTTCTTGGAAATCAACGAATACATAATTTCACTGCTGTCGACTGATATTCACAAGACTGGCAGCAGCATGGCCTTGACATTACACACATTAGAATAAGAGTTTCTTGGTAACACAGTCTTCAGTAAGTAAATGGACAAAATAAAACATGAGAATATCTAAAGTAAATAAGCACAGGCTGAAATAAAATAGACTGTGGTAAAATAAAACACGATAAACAAGAGTTATTTAAAAAGGTATTAATTGAAACACTTTCTATAACTTTTCGCGTCCCGCAATGAAAACTAATGTCGTATTTATTTACAAGACAACCGTAACTAGACTCTTTTTATTTTTGTGTTTTACGATCTGGAGATTAAATGCCCCTCTATTTGTTTTATGCATAAATTGTATTTTAGTGACACCAGCATTGAGTAATAAACACATAAGCGATGATACTTTAAAATAGTATAGAAATAAATTTCAACGTTTCTTAAAGGTTGAATTAATCTGATTTTAGGTCTTATTTATAAAATATTATTCACACCGTCCCACACCTAATGACTATGAACAACCAATTCTAAATACAGACCAATTTCTTTAAATAGAATGTTATTATCTGACAACTATATAAGTTAACAGATCTACTTTTGCGTATGCATACGTCAAGTCAAGTCATGTGATCTTCAGCAGTCACTTTTAATAAATATTATCAATGCCTAAGAATAGCCATATTAATTTAATAAAGTGTTTATTTATATCAAAAGCCTGCATATTTTCTGGAGGCATTTAATGTTTAAATAATCATATACCTTTGATGAGTCTATAGCGTGTCTGCCTACTGAGCCATGGGTCTCGGGTTAGATTCCTGACATGGGAGGAAAAAAAGTGAATTGAGGATTTCCCCTTTCACAATGATAAATGAACGGCAAGGGGATAGGTTTTGTAAACTTGTACTTTATTTAAGTCAGTTTATTAGCTGTGTGCTGATATAATTAGTCGGTTCAAAAAGTGCACGTTAAATAGGCTACCTCCAATAAAAAAATAAAAATCCCGTGATTTTATTTCAGGACAGGTGGCAGCCCTTCTCACACCACACCTCCCCCTCCCCTACAGTTCCAGAACGAGTAAACAAATGCGTCGGTGTTGTTTGTCCAGCGAAGAGGCGTGTTCGCGGCCGACCGACCGAGCGAGCCGCCGAAGTTGCCAACACCACCTGGGCGATGTTACGTCACGACTCGTGAATGAATAAGCTAGCCAACATGGCTGGCTGGTCCCACTCGACGACAGAAGCAGGACTGGTTTATAAGCCTTTCCAACTGAATATATTACCTACAAGGTTGGTCAAACGAGGAGGTCTAGTCCAACCTTATGTTTTTTATAGTTAATGTGGAAAGCCCCGGTCAACTTTTCTGGCTTCAACCAGTTCATGAAAGATGAACAGCAACCATTCATAGGTTTATTTCGGCCTTGACAAACAGACTGAAAGAATTAATGCCTGACTGGACACGAAAAAAGTTTTCCTTTAGGAATCTGGATATGGTTTTATTTTAAATCTTGTATTCTGGTTACAAGCAAATTATTCTATCTGGTCTTAAGAATCAAAATTAAGTAGGTTAATAAACCCCAAAAGCATTAGCCTGATGAAAGAGAAGAAAGAAAAAAACTATTCTGTAAAAAACATTCATAAGTATCGAACTTCAACCTTTCGGTTAAAATAAACATGTTTGTTTAAATCGTTTACTCAATTACAAAGTGTATATATACTCAAGTAGATTTTACAAATTAGTACCTAACACAACCCTAACACAGCACAACAAAAATTTATCAAATTTTAACAAAGAATTAGCTTCGTTCAAATTCAAGATAATTGAGATGTTATACTTTTGGCAATCATCAATCAACTTTAAAAACGAAAAGTTGTTGGAACTCCGGCGACAGAGCAAGCGCTTCTCCGCAACTTTTGTGCAGAAGCTAGTTTATTACAGAACATGTGTATGGGTTGGAACTGGTTGACTGCCCTCGCTATAAGATAATATATTAATATTTAGCACCACGTCTTACTACCCGTTCGGGTTATACGCTTTAAGTACTAATTACTCTAATGGATTAGGACTTGGGAAGGTTGAATTAGAGGAAGTGAACCCGCATTTGCGTGGAGAGAGAGTGGAGAATCATTTAGGAAAAAACCCTCCCAGTTCACCCGACCGAGATTCGAACCTTGATCTCCCCGCCCTCAGCAGTCGAGCTTCAACACGACAAGCGCGTTAGCCAACTACGCCACCGAGGCGGGTTAACGCTATAAGAACATGCCAATACAATACCCCCTCAAACTAGCTCACATCTTACAAGGGAACTAAAACACGATAACATCTGGTGAGGTCAAAATTTAGCTTGATGTGTAAACAGGTGATAAATGAGAAATTCAAAGATTGTTTTATCGGCATCTGCATATTTACGCTAAGGGAAGTGGAAAGTTGAAAGAGTATCAGCACTTGCATGAAGGAAGAGTTGGATGTAATTAAAGGATAAAAACCACCCAGGTCTTCAATACACCCAAACGGGATTCAACTACGGCCTTCAAAATCACTGGTAAACAAATCGTGGCTGAAGCCTTTGCCAACGTGTCAATCAGTGCCAATGATTCAAAGTTGACT
Organism: Timema douglasi; assembly: GCA_901482245.1. NCBI lineage: Eukaryota > Metazoa > Arthropoda > Insecta > Phasmatodea > Timematidae > Timema > Timema douglasi. The sequence continues at coordinate 92,002 of CABEEJ010000694.1, read as the reverse complement.
AAATGTTTTGTCCAAGCTGCTTATATAACCACAGCGCTTTTGCCAGGAGTGTAAAAACATAATTACAATCTTGAAAGGATAAAATTTGTGTTCAATAAAATCTTAGTGTCATATTTTCACAAATATATAGGACTTAAATTCAAACATATTTTGCTTGTTCTAAAATACATTCGGATTATACTATTTACATTTCGGGGATGACAGCCACAAACAAATTGCCGGAAGGCAAATAAATCCTCGGTGTTTACAGAACGATTTAAACCAAAAGCATTAAAAGCTGCAAGATCTTATACCACCATAGCAACTAATGCTGTGCGTTTACTGGAAACTGGATTTATCCCTTGGAGATCTTTTTTTCTGTTGTGTAAATATTTGTGGCCATATTGTAGCTCGCAAGTAACACAGCAAATAACTTTTCATCCCCTAGCACAATGGCCTGATATACAAAGGATGTAGGGTTGATCTTTCCTTAGCCTTGGGGTCGTGTACAATAAATAGCAAGGTTTATTTTGCACGGCCTGCAAGGAAATCTGGTATATCCTAGCTAGACAAACTTTTATAGGGTTTTGTTCGGTTTCCGATGTTACAGAAACACTCAAATGATGTTTTATAAAATGTGTAAAGCGTCATTTGAGAATTAGGCTATATATAATATATAATAATTTTAATAGTATATTTAATATGCTCTATAATACCTTTTACAGAAACATACGTAGGATATATTTAGCTGGCTCGGGTTGGTTGGCACACTTAAAGGTTACATCCCTTTGGAAAGGGGGGGTTATCAAATAGAGCGAAATTGCAGTGGGATCAGTGGGATGGTATGTTTAGAAAATACAACAAATAATTATTGCTGCCAACAATCGCAAAATACTTATCTTACTAGAGGTGCGATTTGTTTGTAACATTGTTGGACTTCTTTTTACTTTAGTTTTTATTTAATTTTTAGCACCGCGTCTTACTACCCATAACCATTTAGAAAAAATCCCTCTAAGAACATCTAACCGAGATTCGAACCCTGATATCTCCGTCATCGATAGTCCAGTCCATTGCGAAAGTGACGCCTTAGACTATGCGGCCACCGAAGCGGGATATATTTTATTCAATGTCTAACAAGTATTAAATGAGAAAATATATAAAGGCAAAAAATATATATATCAACAACTAAAACAAAAAAACACACGCAAAGTTCATATGCAAAAGCAAAAAAAAAATCAATCTTTGTCTTCTTACTAAGAATTTCTCCTCGTTTTGGCTTGGAGATTTTATTTTCTCTCTTATTTTCTTATTTAATTTTTGCTGGACAGTTGAAAAAGTTAAAATTAAACAAGTCATTGTCTTTAATTTTCAAAGAAAGACTTGTATGCAATTAACAAAAAATTAATTATTACCAGAATTATTAACACAAGAGACATTATTGTATTTTACTATCAAGTGCACAGTTTACTAAAAATGATGTAAAACATTTCCATTTATGTTTTAACTATTATTATTATTATTATTATTATTATTATTATTATTATTATTAGCACCACGTCTTACTACCCGTTCGGGTTATACGCACTTACGTTTATGTGTAATGGTAGGGTGATTGTGAGATGAAATGGAGGACCTACAGTTTAACGTGGGATCCGAGCCACGGTGGTCTGGCATTCCCCACATTCACAAGATGTCTTGTCAGAGGTGAAGGAAGGGTTTGGTAATCAGATAAATATGTGCCGGTACCGAGGATTGAACCCCGGACTCCTAGCACAGAAGTCAGACACCTTACCCCTAGATCACCAGGTCACCTATATGTTTTAACTAATAATTAGTATAATCTGCGATTTTCCTGTACTATGTCTTAAGTTGAAACAGTGGATATTCTAAAAACTATTTCCTCACACGTATCACAAGATCGTCGAGCCCAGTTCTGTAAATAAATTTCAAGATTTGTTATAAGTATGAATAACAAGACTTCAGGGTGCATTTTAGAAACGAACGAAAATAATCAAATAAAAACCGAAACATTTACATATCGCCAACTTCTGTGACAGTTGTATTAGCGTAGCTATATTCCCTCCTCTCGTACGGCACTTTCAAACTGTCAAAAACCCAACATGCTAAACTTCCGACCTTTCCCGCGCAACTTGCCCTTTCTAGAGCTTTCTGCGAACAATGCCACAGAAGTGACGCTTTCCTGGTCCACCCCCCGGCACCCTCGTTGTCAAAAGTGGGGAATTAAAATGAATGCTAAGGAATGTCACCACTGGGAGTGGAGTGGTTTTATATCAGCTGAACCTAAGGTAATTTCTCTAAAGTTTTCAAAAACTCTTTTTTTGATATAATTTTCTTTGCCTCAGTCGTGTTTTTATCATCACTGAAAGGTTGTGCTGTAGTTAGACTATCCAACTGTGAGAGATCCTTGGGTTTCGAATTCCTTTTGAGGTCAAGTTAGTTTTACCGTGATGCGAGTATTTTAAAGTTTAAAGGCATTTCCAGTTCAGTGAATTTCTAAGATGAAACTTTCCACGAAGCATACGAGTGGTTCGGATACCAATTCGCACCAGCACCAATGATCCGAGCACGCCTTAAATAAGTTCTGATAAATTAACTATTATCATCATAATCATCATTATTATTATTATTATTATTATTATTAGCACCGCGTCACTGCCTGTTCGGTCTATACGCACTTACGCTAATGTGTAATGGTAGGATGATTGTGAGATGAAATGGAAGACCTACAATTTAACGTGGAATCCGAACCACGGTGGAGGCCTGTCATTCCCCACATTCCCAAGTTGTGATTAATATACGTCTTGTCAGAGGTGAAGGAAGGGTTTGGCAATCAGATAAATCTGTGCCGGGACCGAGGATTGAACCCCGGACCCCCAGCACCAAAGTCCGACACCTTACCCCTAGACCACCAGGTCACCAGAAATTAATTAGAGTTTGACTTTGGAGATATAAAAAATTATGTAGGACAGATAGCCCTCCAATAACGGCTTGTACATTTCAGAGACTGGCTTTGTGGTGCGCTAATATGACCTTTAAATTGAATTTTTTAAGGTGTCCCAACGAGGCTTTTTTTTAAAAAAGCATAAAGTTTGGCCTTTTTTATAATGGAAAACAATTTGCAGTCTCTTGATTAACAAAATTTGCTCTAAAATAAACATTGCCGGGAACATAATTTGACGATTTAGTTGTTATAGAACAACTTTAACATGTTTGTTGAGGTTAATTGACGCGAACTAAGAAAACACTAGAAACTAAAAGGAAAAATCAAATGTTTGAATTGATTTTAAACCAGCTGAACTTTCTAAACAATACTATCATATGAGCACACCACTTACAAACTAGCATGCCTTTTGACCATGCGCTCAGTACTAATCACCCAGCCCTACCCTCTATATATATGTAATGATTCGATGGCAGGACGAACATGTAGTGTCAAAAATATATAATTGCTTCAAAAGAACCTTCCGGAATCAAACAAGTCTCCCCTTTACTCGAGATCCACCTCTCGGAACGCTAAGTTACGAGGACAGGCGTATACAAGGACATTAAAGCTATATCCCTTAGTGCGTTTCTTACTTCTTATCTTGATTCTAATACTGTCCGGGCCGAGGTTTCTTAGCCCTATCATGGTGAGAAGGCAAAAAGGGGGAATGAATTGGGGGAGGGGGTTTACGAGTAACTAGGAGTTAATGTAAGTGCGACGCCAGGTGTGGAAAGGTGCCTAATCTTAGCTTGCATTAGGAATATGAAAACAATATAGGCACCTATTAAATTTGCAACTTTTCTGAGGATAGGATAAATTATAACAATAACGGAGAGACTATTTTGGAGAGCTACATGCGATGGCTTTGATGATGGACCCCAAGAGGAGATGGTGCCTAAGGAATTATTTTTACACAAAATCGGGGTTGGAGGTGTTAGGAACTTTACATGACACCCACAAGCCACCACCAGCTTAGGCATTAATTGGATGGGAAGGGGTGGGGGCGGGATCCAAACATAGGTCCTGCTTGAATAATTATACTTTCTAGGGGGTAGGTGGGGTTGATCCCCTAATAAACCACCTTCTTGTGATGCGGCCTTGACCTCAGTAAACACTGCCTGGACTCTTAACCCAACACCCACGTAAGCGGCAAACCAGACGAGACAAGATGAGACTGATGCCTTTGTCCGCCGATGCGGGTAAGCGGGTGAAAACTACCTCTGAGAACGTTCTGGTAGCCGCGTATTCTCGAATGGAGGCCATCCCCGCGCGCAAGGCCAACAGTAATGACCCTTCGGTTACATCAGCGAGCACGTGAACTTCCATTCGGGAAACCTAAAATTAATTATTCATGACTACCGAAGCCACCTTCTTCCTGGCTGGTTTGAAATATTAACCCTCTCTCCTCTATCCCCTCCCCCTCCGCTCTCACAACCAACCATACACGTCATGCTAGCCTTAGTTCAAATCGATCTCTGACTATTTCGACTTTCAAAAGTAAATATGTAGGCCTAGAGTAACAACGGTTTGCGCCCGCGCGTACTGATACATAAGAATCTCATACGAGGGTAAGGAGAAGGGCACATTCAAAATAATAATAATAATTATTATTATTATTGTTACTATTATTATTATTATTACCATACCTGCTGCATCAATCACCTTAATGTAAGGCCCATCTAGTCTGGTTCACCATTCACGGAAATATCGGGGTTTTAATTCCGACGGGTGGTTTTTCCTTAATAGTTTTATATTCTTCCTCCAAACAAATGCGAGTATCTTTATTCTAAAATGTACCTTCCTAGATCCTACTCAATTATAGTAATCAAATGTGTCCAGCCCGAATGGGTTTGTGATACGCGGCAGGGGCAAAAAATAAATTGTATTATTAAATTTAGTACCACGATTATCAATGACCAGTAGGGATTGAAAGGATAGCTTAAAGGAAATGCACCCACATTAGGGTGGAGGGATTTAAAAAAGGACTTGTGATTTTCCCTTATCCCAAGTGCAACCAGTTGAGAATCAAACCTCAACTTCCTTCATCGTCAGCAGTTGCGGGTAGCTCGTTGAAGTCAGGCCATTCGACCTCCAAAAAAGAGTGATTTTCCAAAGTCTTTCAAACAAAATTACGAGTAAAACGAAATATCTTTGTTTTGAAAAAAGTTCGAGGGAAGTGGTTTTAATTGAATCTGTTTTATAGAAACAAACATTCATAGTGTAAAAAGTTCCGAATTTATTAAAAATATACATTATAGGGCCTACTTAATATATAAACAAACCATATTCCGAAAGGAATTTTATTTGTGTTGGTTATTTTAACAACTCACAAAACAGGAATTAAAACAGTGACAATGTTTATGCGTATCGTAAATTTGTTAGTAGCTACTTTGCAGGATATTTTTTAATAGTTGTCATTATTTTATCCCTAGTTTCTTAATTAATTAAGCACGAAAACACCGCACGCATGTATGGGTGTATAAAATATTAATGATGTTAATTGTAGACCATAGACTGAACTATCTATAATATAAATATAATACACACAGTGATAGATAAAGTCTTTCACGTGAAACAAACTTTTTATAATGGCAGAAATAACAATTTTACTTTGGTAAAAAGCTTTTTTTTTTACGGTAGCAATGTCCGGTTTGCGTAATTGCTTTCCATCGAGTTGTGAACAGAAACCAATATTTACTTTGTTCGCGATCGTATTACAAGCTAAGCTGAAACGAAAATAAATGTCTGATAAGCCTATTTATGGCCTTTATTTAGGGTCTACATACTTTATAGTCGTTTCGTGTAGAATATTGTGACAAAATGTTAGATTACGCGCACGAAGTTTACCTCGCTGGTTAAGTAGCCGATTTGCGATCAAGCGATATTGAACTATGATCGCTACCGCCTGGTTACCAATTTAAGCTGTATTAATCGTTTACTAGCCCAAAAGTAACATTTTTATTTTACTAGCATAATTTTATATTTATTTTATCAGTTATTCATAATTAAAGAGTAAAAACAAATCAGCCTTTAAAATATATTTTAAATAGAAACAGTTGAAACATATTATATTTAAGAGAAAACTTACTAGTCACAAAATGACTTTACATTATCACTCCAGTCAAGTTCTGCTACAAATTGTGATCATACTAAATGTTGACCTCAGTGGACTTGGGAATAAGTACTCGCCTCAGGACCTCGATGTTCAGTGGTTCAAACCCAGCCGAGCTCAGCGGATATTTCTTGAGAGATAAAACTCCGTAGCACAACTTCCTTCGGAGGAGAAGTAAAGCCGTCGGTCTCATGTAAATTATGATATGTAAAAGAAACCAAGGAAGGTATGTTAAAATACCGGAAAAATTGGTAAGCACTTTCTACGCTCGCTTATAGAAATTCATTGTGACAGGAAACGGGGAATCACCACACTTCCTGAGCTCCCTTAGTACATTTATACCAGATGACGCAGTCAGCACTAACCAGTCAAAGGGCTGAGTGCATGCCCAGCTCCGGATGGATAGAAATCACATCAAACCAAGCTTCAGGTTGTTGACTTAAGAAGATCATACTAAATATGATTCCTTTACTGAAGTGATCAACTTGGCGGTAAAAAGAAATGTTCGTACTTGTGTACATTTTTCTGAAGTGAAGGCCATAATGGGCTGTAGGCCTATAACGTGTTCATGTGGCGTGTCTACCCTCAGTACACTCGACCAGGATTCAAACCCAGATCTTTCGGTCATAGGCAGTCCAGTCTATTACGAGAGTGACTTCTTATACAATTTGACCACCGAAGTGGGTGTCAGCATATATGTATTTTTGACTAGATTTATTAGAGTACGTGAATAAAGAAACGACTTACCGACATAAATATATGAGAGACTCAGTCATCATCCAGTCCCAAACCCGTTAATCCATTATTGTAAAAAATAGGAGCCCCCAACTTAACCAATGACAAATTTTTTCGACCGAGCGGAAAATAGAACCCGGGATACTTGTCTCAATTGGTAGACGCGCAACCGAATGATCTAAGGCGTCAGACCCATACTTCTGATAATCTTCATATAATTTTACTAATAAAATGTAACTTGTTAACATGTAAACACAACTCTAAATAAATAAAAGTAGATTATATTAAAATCCTTTTGTATGACATGTCAAAACTTCAATAGTTAGTTTTATTATTTTTATCAAACGAGTGTACATAAAATAAAACTTTCGTACTTTAATTCCCAACAGCTAGGATAAAAGCGCTCCACAAAAAAACACCTACAACACAATCTTTCCATCTTTACCCCAAACCTCTCGTCATTTTAGTTCCTAAACGCGAGTATTGTTCGTCACTTTCACAAGTTGAAGATTAAAGTGTCATTAACCCTTACGACAAGAGACGCATCATAATGGCCGCACTAAAAGCGAACTCTGATGTGTTGGAAAACGTGGGCCTTGTCTTCTTGGAAGGAAAGCTGGGTGTCCCTCAGCTAATTAAATAACTTGAGTTGCTACACTGGACAAAAGTGGTGTGTCAACCACCCCCAACCCACCAAAAAAATAAAAGATGTTCTTTTAGGAGACTATAATATTATTCTATTCGCTACTTAAATAAGTGTGTGAGTTAATCACAGTCAGCTTGTTTTGACAGTTTAAAACTTCGATAGGTTTAATGTTCAAAACTAATAACTTTTGTAGTTATTTATGTTGTCGAACACTTTTTATTTTAAAGCTTAACACACCTTTTTTTTGTTAGCTTCAGAGTTATGTGGAAAGAATAAGAGAAACGTTGTTTTTAGAGTGGTTTTTATTTGCGAGACGACGAGAATGACGTTTAGTCCGCGTGACCAACGTTACGGGTATATTTAGACTTTTTTTTTTTCTTAAATTACCTTACTTTGTAATTTCCTTAAATAATAGGGTGAAAAAACTTCTTGGTTTGACAGAAAATTGAAACTTTGAATGTAAAGAAGTTGAAATAACACACAAGTTTAGATTGTTTGGTTATGTAAAGTCTATAAATTCTACCATTTGTTTTTTAGGGAGGTGGGGGGGGGGGGTGGCAGTACTCCCTTACCTCCCTTGTGTACACCCTTTAATAAGAGTCACCACTCTGTCCAAGTTTAGTCTTACTTTCACCATGACGTCATGTATTAATTATAGTTAAAATGGATTACCAGCACAAACTTAAATGATAAGTATCACTTTATTACTATAGTAAATGATTTCTAATTAATTATTCTTATTGGATAACCGAGACTGTAAAGGACCTCGCATAGCTCTAAAATGTTTCACTAAAATTCATCACTACCATAAGAAGTTTCTTGAACCTAATTAAGTAATAATGTACTAATGAGATAAGATTGAGTGCCATAGACTTTTGTTTGTATTTCATTATTCATAAGAAAAAAATATATATATAGGACTTCAATAGAAGTTAGTATTTTAATTACATTATATTTACAAAAGGTTTCCAAAATAAGAGAGGAAAAAAGTTTAGGTAAAAGTTGGGTTTTCTTAGGAAAATAAAAGACCCAAAACTTTTTAGTTTAAATTGTAAGGCCATTATTATTTTATACACACGGGAATATTAAAATAGTACTCTATTTTAAGCAATTTATTTTAGAAATAAGGGTAAAATCTAGATTAAAATCAATATTTTCCTCTATTTTGGGATGGCATTTTTACTGTCCATTTTGGAATGAATAAGGTCAACTAAGAAAACCGGTATAATGTATTTTTTTGCTGATATTAAATTTTGAATAGGCCCATTTTAATTTATGAAGAGATTTACAAAAAAATACTTAAGATGATTTCAATGGTCACCTCTACTAAAATTGTTGCAATATTGATGCAATAATGGAGCTTAAAACCAATTGACGAATCTATTATTTTAGAATACCAGTGGGATATTATTTTACTAAAAACGATACAGTTGAATATAATTAAAAAGTATACAGCTTTAATTAAATTGGCAAAAATAAGTAGTTTAACAACAACAAAACTATTTTGACTAACAAAATATTTTTTATACGAAGTTGATGTGACAAATGTACATCGTACAACAAAGGTAATTTAGAAGATTGTGTTTCTTCGTTTTGGTTTCAGACATGCCATTTATAAATAAAGTCGAGGAAAAAGGGGGTAAGGCATGGCACTAATGAATACGTACAATCTTGTAAAACTATCTTCAAGCCAAGTCTGCGAGGGCATTAAGCCAAGATTGCCTGTAATTTAACTACACTCCACAGTATTTTAGCCCAGAAAACCAGGTTTTTCACAGTTTTCTTTTTGTTTATTTTTTGTTGCTACAACAAAACGGTAGAATACATTCTCATGGGGGAAGTGGAGGGGGGGGGGAGAATCAACAGCAAAACATAAGACCATATCCCGTCCATTTACAACCGCGTAAGATGAAGTCATTAGGGACGGAGGAGAAGCATGGCTAAGAACTAAACAGGAACTCCCATTTAGAAAATGCTTCGCCCTTGATTAGCACGAGATTCATTTGGATGCGAACCAGAAATAGCCCTACTTAAGGCAGATTTTCTCATCGAGATTTTTTTTTTTAGCTTCTCAAAACGCGTAAACTATTAGCGCATGAGACTTTCCGGTGAGTGTATAAAAGTAGTGGCGGCGGAGCATTATTTGTGTAGGGAGAAGCATAGGGAGCAAGCAAAAGGAAATCAGTTTTTTTATGAACCTGCCTTTCACCCCCCTCCCCTTTTTTGTTTTGATCAATATTTCGGAATTGAATATCACTAAAAATATTTGAAGTGGTCCTATTCCCCAATTTTTGAAAATATTATTTTAATAAATATTATTTTAATAAGTTATTAGGAGGAGTTTTCACCGGGAATTTTTTGAAATTTAGAGTTTGCAATATTTTCCCTTTCAGTATTATTGTCATTTGATTCGATTTATTTTCTTCCATTTTTACCATTTGTGGCTTTTAAACGCTTTTTGTCCCTTTTAAAGGATCTCGGCTAAAAAAAACCTATTAATGTCTAAAAGCTAATTATTAGAAATAAATCACAACATTTAACAATCTAATATACCATGGCAACATTCTAATAAAAGTTTGTTGTAGATAACCAACACTAATTCTTGTTTAATCTCCATGGCAACCATACTTCCAAGGTACCAACCTACATTACAAATAGTATTAAGTGTAGTAGTAGGACTTTCTCGCAGCGTTAATATTTCTTCGTGTTTTTTTTTGTTTTTAACTAATTTTAAAAAACCTAGTAAAAATTTCAGAATTCTGGCTTTAAGTTGCATATGGTCGTGCACAGGGGCTATTAATATTTAAATGTCAAACCTCTGTGTGCGGTAGATATTGTACAAATCTCTTAACAGACACACAAACTCTTCATTTTATTAATAAAGATGGATTAATTCACATATGGCATATAGGATTTTCTGTTGTTAACAATCCAAAAGTTGTACCATACAAATGGCCGATAAAGAATGTGTTCTATTCCCTGAAATTGTATACAATAAGTTGTGTAAAGAATATCTTGTACAATCTTTGGTGAGCACACGACACCATCTTTAGGTTACAATGTAGTGTACAACTTTTTGTACAATAAGTTGTTTCATGTGTACTGGGCTTTATTAAAATTTTGTGCAGTCGTTTATATTTAATAAAATATACATTCCAACCCCAACTCCTTTAAAAAACAAGATATAAGGGAGTTGGTTAGAACCTGAATCCGAAAGAGGTGCGCGAAAAGCGAAATTTTGGGAAACACTGTCAAAGAACTATCAAAATTGACAGCTGCATAGTACGTGGGTTTAAGTATGAACACTTGAAGAAATATTCAGTAATATTTTGAACTATCATATGTGGCTTTCCTATTGACAATTGATCTTTCTATGGGTAAGTCTGTATGAGAACATTTTATTTTTCAGTTAGGCCCGATACGTTTTGAAACTATGTAATACATACTCTGCAAAGCCTTCCAGTATGAACCAGAACACGGATCACAGATACAGATATCAAATTTCCGGATAATTAATATCCAAGATGGTCGGCGCTCTACTGTAATTTTGATGATTTTTGTTAAAATGTGAAGAATTTTGATAATGGGATAAGTTTTTCTTTATGAAACAAAATATAACATCACGGGTTTCTTTGATATTCAAACCATCAACCGGGACAAAGGAATTATAATTGAATCTTGCCGCTAAGGGAAATCGTGGAAGGTGACTTTGAGAACTAATTATTTTCCCATTTATTTGTAGGCTAAAGTCGATTATAATACCTTGTACCTATCTTCTTCTTTTTTCAAATTTCCTCTATTCTAATTTTCAACTGATCAGTGAAATAATATTAAAAGGGTAGTTTTATTTTTAATTTTTTGTATATCATAGGCCACAGATATTATAAAGATGTGTTTATTGAAAACGAAATAGTTTTTCTTAGTTAATCATAAATAGATTAGCCTACAATTATGAAAAAAAATTAAACTTAAGATTTATTAGTAGATAGAACAAATTCAAAAATTAATTTATCGCATTTTATATGCCATTATTTTACGGCGACACAGTGTTTATTTTGTGGTCACACGGTCTAGTTTCGAATCGCAGCAGGATGCCGTGTGGGTGTTTTTCCACGTGTGATTTATTTTTCTGTGGTATTCCCCATCCTCTATTCACGCTGATGAGGGTAGCTTTTTCATTCCTTCCCCTTAAATAAAACCTTTAATAGCCATGGATGCGATCATTCCCTTTGAGAGGTTTATAAGCATGCCTTTATCTCCACTTCTGCTTAAACGAGTTCACACTTTGTGGCAAATTCAGTCAATTTTTTCATCCGAATTACGGCAAGGGAAGAATACCAAAAACAACTCTTTATTATGTAATAGAAACACAATACTAGGATTGTTATGGCAAAGCTCATAACCCATACCTTGAAGATTTAGGTTCAGTTCCCGCTTGGGACTATTTCTATTACCTTTTGTTAGTAGCTAAATTCTATGTCTTACTGCCCATCCGGTCTATCTCCATATCTATACTAAAAGGGTAGGTATGATACAAGTATAATTTTTGATTAAATGTACCAGCCTTCGGCAGAGAGAGAAAAGAAAAGTAATTTAAGAAAATTCATCCGTGTACCCCACCAGAATTTGAGCCCCACCCTCTCTGTCAGGTCCACCCATAAGGAGAGGGGACACTTAGTACAATGCTATTGAGCCAAGGTTTTGTAAAAGTGGCAAATATGTCTTAAAGAATGTACAAACCTAGAGTCGAACATTGGTGGTGAGATAGGGGGGACATTTCCTCCCATGTAAATAATCCCTCCCTACTGGAAAAAACTCCCCCATACCCTGGAATAAAATTATCCCTTCTATATATATTACAGTACCTTTGAAATTTCCGGACATTAAGCTGAAAACTGGCCTTGTGTCAAACTCCAAAATTAATAGCTTCTTGAGGCATCCACTTTTTAAAAACTGGACGTGAGAGGAGCATTTCAATTAGCTTCTGCGATAGGCATCTTATTTTACAAAAACGTCCAGGTGAAGTCAGCTCTTAATAGCTCATAGAGACAGTCAGATTCTCAAAAAAATCTGGAGGACTACTCAAAATATCGTATATTTTCAAAATACTAGTCAAGGTCCCCATTTTGTTTGAGGGGTCAAAGCCCCTTGACTTTTTTTTTTTGCCAGTTTCTCCTTCTCTCTCTTATTTGATAGTATTTACCGGTTCTTGCTAGTTACGCTTTAAGGTTTGACGGTTCTGAAGCCACTTTCAGCAGCCATTTTGTTTCAAAGGAGATTCATGTGAATTTACTGTATTTTTTTTTACTAGGATTGTAATCTTTTTATTGATTTATTCAAACCACACACAACTTACTAACTACCGTAGCTTATTCCTTAAAATCTAAAAAAAAAAAATCAGTCTCAATGAACGTTAATTTATTCATAAATGGTAAAAAATTATGTCAGTCACGTCGAAAATTAAAGCCGGGTTTATTAACTCCGTGGGTAGAAGCTCTAACGACTATGGGAAGATGTATTTAACTATTTTTATCATAAGGTTGTAAGTTAATTGAAATTAGAAACGGAATGAAAATATTTTAGTGGAAATAAATCTAGAGATGTGTCAGGGAAGATTCGAAGGAAGTGCTGTGACAGTCCGTGCGTGCTACTAAACTATGCAACGATTCTCTTGAGATTTGAGAAAAGGTTTGTTTTCTCACGGTCTCCTTCTCTACCCCCATCTTTAACCACGATCTAGCAGGAGATGGGCCGATCCTAAACCACATCGGCTTTTTCGTGGTTTCTCTTTCATTCTACTACGCGGTTATGTCGCCAAAGGGGTAGAACCTATCCTTTTCTTCTCTTATCGTGAGAGTATTTCTTTGACCGTGGGAACGGATCGTTATAGCCTTTAGAACTTTTTCCTCCCTGGACCTTAGCGAGAGACATAATGGGGTGGTAATAAAGAGTATTAATTTTAATGTTGTAAATAAATTACAATCCCATATTTATTCTGTTATAAAGTTTAAATTATACTCTTTTTCTCTTTTACTAAAGTGTTTATTAACTATCGGGGTGATGGGTTGGTGGAAAATTACATAGTTTACATTACTATTTACTAACAATAATGGCGTGTAGAATAAATCTGTATTCAGTGATGATAATAATAATAATATTTGCAAAGATCAAACTTATTGGCAGGCCACAGCCCAAGAAAAAAAACACATCTGCAAACGTAAAATTTACCATTATTATAATAATTATAATTCGAATTACAATTATTTTTTAACATATTTAATTCAATGATTGAGTAATATTTCTAAGATCACCAATGATTTTGATTTATTCCATTCGTATTTTGTGTAACCCCCTTCCTTTATTCCCCATAATACTTTCCACTCTACAAAAAAACAAAAAAAAACACGGAAGGACCATTTGCGAGCTTCCAATTAAATTATGGTCTATCAGACCACTTTTATTGTAGCCTCACTGCTGTTTATCTGTAATAGTACTGAAACTTTACAATGATACATTATTTCGTATCTCAAATAGTTGAGAAATTATCAAAATTGGAAAATGTATATATGTAAAGTACCCTCAAAGTCATTTTCATGAGAAAATGAGAATTGCCATCTTATTTAGCATAATAAACAACGTTTAGATATAAAATTTAATCAAAATCGTTAAGAGCGAGTTTCTAGTTAATGGACTTTTTCTCTTTTTACCCTTCAGTAAACTAGCCTTAAACTTAGGGTTGGATATTTCATTCTAAAAACCCCTTGAGGGGATCTTATGAAAAGCCCAGATATCAAGGTTTTGCTCAATCGGTCAAATAGTTTCAGTTCTAGTTCGAGGTACAGACAGAGAGACGGACGGAGAGACAGACAAACAGCATTGGGAAAACAACATTTTGTTTCAGGGGGTCATGAAACGTTAACATTTTATCAAAATCTCGAGTTTTATTTTTCTGACGATTACAATACATTATTTTCGAGGTGTCGAGAGAAAGTAAAGAATCTATTTGAGGTATTTAACGTACACTTTTTGTATCGCCTGATTATATCAGCACACGACTTATGAACTAACTTAAATATATAACAGACACAAGATCTTTTCCCTAACAGTTAATTCATCACTGTGAAAGGGGAAATACACATTTCACCAACGATATATTTTTGGCCATGCCTGAAATCAACCCTGGTACCCTTATACCAGTAGCTATACAAGCTACCGATTGAGTTAAGGCGACGGATTTTAATTACTAATGTATGACACACTTATTAGAGGTATGCTAGCTATGATAAATGAAACTAAAGTAATTAAATTAATGGTCTAGGAACAAAGGTGCCAATAAACGTTTATAGACGTCCTTGGCCCTAAGATAAAGTGCAAGAACGATATTAAACCCAATAATTTAAGTACCCTGATTGAGAAACTATTTGTGTGTTTCAAGTTTGATCGAAATCCTTCCCTCAGCCCAGCTCAAAAGTCTTGTGAGAACGACAGTTGTCACCCCTAGTCACTTTTTTTTTTATATCACTCGAGGAAAAATCTAAAAATAGGGTTATATATGACGAGCACAAATTGAATATATTGAATACTCGAGCCCCCTTTTACGCCGAAAGAACATATCGCCTTTAACCTTCTTATTTCCGTACGTCTGTAGCAGTGGGACGACCCATACGTGCTGCGTCGCGGTAGCATCGCAAACCTAAAGGCTGTAAATCGCGAGATAAATTAAGTGTAAGTTTACCGAGCTTTGCGATTACGAGAGAGAGAACGCTAACTTAATTAAGATCTGCAACTACATCATATTTAACAGCTGGTGGGTCGCGTAGCAAAATACTTAATTGTTATAAATAATCACCCCGTTACCCAAGAACGAAGCCAGGGGGGGAGGGGTGATGGGGGGGATTCAATGCCCCTTCCCACGAAATTTGACAAAAAAACCAATCCTGTCTTATTTACGGTTTAAACAAAACAAAAAAATAAGAGTAGCCCACATAGGTATTCTAATGTTAAAGTTTTTTTTTTTTAATGTTTGCTATTGTGTTAATTACTCAGGAAACAAAGCTGGGTAGATTATGACGAAATATTGACAAAGTAAATATGAAGTAGTTAAGGGAATCTTCTTAGTTTGCTCCCAGTTAAGTATAGGTTTAAAGAATTTTTTTGTATCGAGTCTTACTACTCATTCGGGCTATACGGTTTTGTACTAAAATTACACTAATGGGTTAGTAATAAGGAACTTTGAATTTAGATGAAGTGTACCCCGCATTTGCATGGCGAGAGAGAGGGGGGTAACCAATTAGGCAAAAAACACCCTCAGTACATCCAACCGAGAACGAACCACGACCTCCCCAACACCAGCAGTCTAGTATATTGCAAGAGTATCATCTTAGACCATGCGGCCACCGAAGCGGGTCAGATTTAATTGAACGTAATTTTTATAGATACACTTTTTTATATATTTCTAGAGAAACGTAACTGCATTTTCTCAGAATAAAAGGTCAGGAAAAATCAATCTCGGTATAGACGGACTCCGGATTCAAATTACAATCCTCATGTCACCCACAATCCAAACAAAAGAGGGGGTGACACCAACGTGGGTGCTTATTTAATCTTACTAACCATAACCAAAACTCTATAATTGTCAACATTTAATTATGAATACAATTATTATATTTATTTATAGGAGCAGAAATGTTAGTTTTGCGCCATTATTACAGTCTCTGCGTCCGTTGCAGTATCAACTTTAAAAGCATTGATCTGATCAAACTAGAGCATGGATGATATGAAGACTGATACAAACGAGAGGCGCATGGGCGAGTTGTGCTTTTACAGTGGTGAATGCCCCACGATATCGTTAGACGCTTTTTGTAGACATAGCTTACCCATATTTTGCATCTACAACAAACAAGTCAAACTCACGGGCCCGTGGACCACAAGTGACCCGATGGATGGTTTTGTGCGGCCCGCAAACATTTTTATGAGCTAACATACAATGTGACCAGATTTATTTTATGAACGGTGTATAAAACACATTTGGGAATGTGATATTTGGAAAAATGGACGATATTAAGGGAAATCTAGCAAGGGAGGTCAATGTACAGAACTTCTATTCTTTACTCAGAAGAAATAGATTCATTTTAAAACTGCAAACCAAATATATTAGGTGTTTGGCATCACTTAACAACTGTGTAAACAGTTGTTTTTTTATTTGAAAAGGAACAAACCCCCCGAGAAATCACTGCTTACAGGAACACATTTGTCATCAATTATGAAAATGACTTCAAGACATTGCTTCAAAAATAAGAAGTTTCAAAATCTAATTTAAAAAAGAGTAAGTCTTAGTGGTTAAAAAAAAACTTGATTTTATTTTTGCTATCTGAAAATTGAGATTTTTCAACTTAAGATGAAATGATGAAAGTATTGAATTTTCTGAAGGGTGGTCCACCTCGATTTTTTTAAATTTTAATATGACCCTTAAAATAAAACGCGTTTGATACGAGTGAGCGAAAAGATGAACAATTGGAATGTGACATTTTAATGTATAGGGGAGAAATCAGGTCGATTGAAAACAAAACACTTTAAGTTGAATAATTTAGAAGAAGGCCAACAGTGCAATTGCTAAATCAATTATTTTTTCCTCCATTCTTGTT
This sequence comes from Timema douglasi, assembly GCA_901482245.1. NCBI lineage: Eukaryota > Metazoa > Arthropoda > Insecta > Phasmatodea > Timematidae > Timema > Timema douglasi. Next base: position 74,882 of record CABEEJ010000694.1, on the reverse strand, counting down.
GGTCGTTGCATTCACTATAGGAAATTCTGTTCGTTGACATTACTCGGGGAGGTGGACATATGCCTAGTCTTGGATGTATGCTATTTGTTCAGGATATTAGGATTTTCACCCCACATGTCGATGAATTTCCTGCCAAATTCCAATTTGAGACAATGTATCGGTGCCTTTTGCCTGGCCTCCTATATCACCTGATCTAACAACTTCCGACTATTTCCTTTACGGAGGTGAAACAACGAATCAATGAAAAAATTCGAGGATTTACGACAAGATTTGAACAGTTACAAGTCTAGATAGCCTCTTTTTTTTCGGGTATGGTATCTTTGACCAGGAGAGACATAATATATAGTTAGGCCGCCTGTGTGTATAGACGCTCTAGTGTCACAAAACATTGCCCAAAGTGCACCAATGGAGGCTGTCCACAAATACCTTCAATAATATATGATAATAGTGATTATGAAAGTGTGGAATCAGTTATGATATTAAACCAACTTAAGCCTAACCAGCCAAATCCTGGTGAAACATACCCATGGAACCAGCCGGTAATCGAATCCAGAACCCTTAGTTTAGTGACCAGGTGCACTGACCGCTAAACCACGGGACAGGTTTGGATTGCAGAAATTAATATGTTGTCATGGATGTCATTTAAATTGTTATCTTCAAATAATTATGAGGAACAGCTTTATAAACTACATTGTGCAGTTGTTTTTCAACTGCAGGATTTTCTTTTAACTTAAAATGGGTTGTCCACAGTAACACTTTAAAAACCGCCACATTCCATTGGGGCACCGTGTAGATCCATATTTGGTAATTGTGAAACCAGACATGTCAAGCTTGTTTGATCATAGGGCCACATTTAAAATCAAGAAAAACTTAGGAGGCCGCATTTAAAAAATATAACCTTAAGTCAAAATAACTCAATTTTAAAATCCTTATTACCTTGTAAATATGAAATGTTAATATTTACTTTTTGTTTTCCGAAATAAATTTGAATTTGAATGTAAGCAAAATTAACAATTTTTTTTTAATCGATCTTGGGTGAGTAAAGTGAAAAGCTTTGGTGCAGCAACCTTGCCAATCAAAGCCCAACCAATAACCAATGCCCAGTTCCCAAATGTCATAATTTCAAATGGTGTATCTCAACAAAGTTTATAAAAATATGAATTGGGCCGCATTGTATGTTGGTTTATCAAAAGGTCCACGGGTCGCAAGTATCATTGATCGAGCCACATGTGTCACGCGGGCCGCAAGTTTGACATACCTGGGTAGCCATTTTTTAATTTATATAATTGAAGCTAATAAAGAAACATTTATTTTAAGAAAGGAAAAAAGGTTACTTAATACTTATAAGAGAGATAAGTGTTAATTATTTACTGAAAATTACTAAAGATCACTCACTTTACAATTTTTTCACTGAACATTCTTGGTATTTTTACTGCGTTCTAATGTAAAAAAACAACCTTGTAGCCGGTAGACAAAATGTATCTTATAAAGTTTTAATAGCTAATGGAGCCTACTTTTGGAAGTGCGGGAAACCTTCAAGTTCCAATGCCATAGACCAAGTAAGTAGGCCCTAATGGATGTGTTAATGGTATGCTTCTTTTAATTACTGTACTCTTAAATAATAAAGACTAAAAAATCATTAAGTAACGTTTATTTTTATAAAGTTCAATATGTTTCCGTATTGTTGTAAAATCTAACTTGAAGTCAAAATTAAACAAAAGCAAGGTTTATGTGTTGAAACCAAACTATCATGTCCAAGTGGCATAGGCATAGTCTCAAAACATTTTAAAAAAAAAGTGTAAATGTTTAATTTCCAAGTTTTAGGATTTGTTTAATCTGTGTTGTTTTTTGCACGTCTTTCTATCCATACGGGCTTCACGCAGTTAATTACTCTAAGGGGTTAGGTTTTAGGAATATATAATTTTAACTGCTCGAAGGGAAAGTGTAAAGCTATTTAGAGAGAAACAAGACTCAGCACACTAGGCTAGGATTTGAACTTTGACCTCCCAGTCACCGGAAAACATATCTAGACGAACTTGAAGACTTTGTCCGCGTGTATACCGATGCGGATTTATATAATATGTTTCGGTTTTGTCTTGTGAATAATCCAGAAGCCCGTGATATGATTCAAATTGCATTTATTTTAGAAATACATTTTTTTACTCACTATTCAGGGTGTGACGAGCCATTTTAATTCAATATATGAACCTTAATTTACAATCGTAAACTTTACAAAAGTGCTAATAAGAAATAACGTTATGAAAAAGCCAACAAAAAGTAAAAGTCAAATTATATATCAAAAAAGCTTCTTTGTCATCAAGCTTTAAAAATGACCTCATTTTGCTTAACGATTTCGCGTGCTGACAGATTGTACATCATGTCATTTTAAGAGTTGAAGGTATTTGTAAAACAAAATAATAATTTTAATGGCAATCTTAAATTTATCATGGGTACAGTTTCTAAATTCTAAAGTAATGAGAGAATGAATATGAGTAATGACTGCAGATGTAATGCTTGACAAACAAGTAAAAACGCACGCAACTTTAGAAAACTAAAACAGAAAAAATTAAATAAGTTAGTTTGATAAATGATATTTGCTTCGGTAAACTTGCCAAATCTTAGCTTTGCTGAAAATAAAAACAGTAGCGTTTATAGAATAACATATTATTTGCTTTTATAGTGTTCATGGAGAAGGAAGGTTACTACAAATTTCCTTGTCTTTTCTAGGTTTTCCAAAAGGAATTCCTACTGTTCCAATTATTCTTAAATATAATTATGAAATGATTATAAAATAATTTTGAAGTCATGTGACTTATGTCTTAAAACGGATGATTTATGCTTGATAGCGAAATAAATTCAAGGATTATATAACCCAATATTTCTGGAAGAGGGGGTGGGTTAGTAAGAGATATGTTAGATTCAAAATTCTTAATTCTTCACTTCGCTGTTTTGCTCTATACATATAAAATTAAGATTTAAGATTGTAAATGAATGTCCCGAATTTACAATTAATAATCCCAGTTATTAGAAAGTCTGTTTGCAAAACTACCTCAGTTTTCACTGATTATTCCAGATACAACATAATTCCTGTGTTAGCCTACACCTAAATGTTGTTTAGTAACTACTCAAACTGCTATCGTTAATGGGATTTATCCAACTGTCAAAAATCCCACGCGCCGCGGGTCATAGCATGTGTGTGTGTGTGTGTGTGTGTATGTATATGGATATTATGGAAAGTGTTATGAGTCGAAATTCAATTTCAACGAGCTAGCCTACCTTGTTTTATTGTAATTTTAGATTGTGATTTTTCTACTCTTTCCAGGTGTCAGTGTATTGGGCTGAAATTCATATTCCAACTCAAAATAATAGCGATTTTTAAATAATTAATGTATTATTTATGTGATGTATAGGAGATATACACTAAGTGTGAAAAGGTTAACCAAAAAAATTACTGATCCTACTTGCGTTAATAATGATAACTCATGCCCCGTGGTATGCATCTGTTACGTTATACAGATGGTGTCAATTTGTATAGTTGTAATCAATAATATTGTGACCTTTTGTTAGTATGTTTATATTTTTAATTTATTTTAAAAGGTTCTTCATATAACGATCCAGCTATACATCGTTTCTAAAATAAAGGACGATACAAGACAAAATATTGATTAAACTTTGAAGGAGTCACTGTCATTTCTTTGATAAAAGTTTTTGATAAATGAAATACGGTGTAATTTAGACGCTACATTAAGGGTCTTTGATAAAATTATATTATTTTACAACTCTTTTATAAAACATTTACATTATAAAACATAAGCTAGGATTTGTATCAAAGAAAATGACAAGATCTGTAAGTTAGATTAAGCTGGACATGCGACGCGATTAAAAATGTAACTGTACAGTATAAACAAAATCCAAACAAACTACCCACTTAGGTTAGAGCCTAAGTTTGTTTTTCCTTTAAATTAATAAAGTAACTTGGGTGGTGTTTTTTTTAGATCCATTTGTAAATTTTTTTTACATGATTTGTATCAAGTTTCGTAATCACAATCATATATTATACCAAAAATGAGAAAAATGTGATGTTATTTTATGTAACTAATAGAACACATTTTATTTTTTAAAAAACTGTGTGTGTGTGTGTGTGTGTGTGTGTGTGGTCTAAAGGTAAAGTTCATTTATTCTAGTTCCCCGGTGACGAGATCTGTACTCAAATCCCGGCATAGTGAACTGAGGGTTTATTTTCCAATAGGGTTTCCCATTTTCCGTCCATAAAAATACGGGTATAATGACTCTAAAATGGTAGGCTACTTTTCTCATCCCTACCTTTTTAGTGATATTAATAAATATGCGTTCACCCCGATGGGGTAGTGAGCAACGGTGAAAATAATAAAATTAATAAAATTGATCAAATATATGATCAAATATTTAAAAATTTATTTTGTGAAACTATATTCCCCCCCTTTTGTAAAATAAATACGACAGTGTTGTTACGCCCCGAGTCTCGCTAACCACAAGCAACAAATCCCCCCTGGACCGACGTCATCCTCCACCGAGGCCATGGAAGATATACCACTTGTGCAGGATAAAGATACTTTGATGATGACTTGAAAGATATATTCGTCATATGATGTCATGCTCCCCAACACATACACATACTGACACGGCTTGCATTTGTAAGTAGCCTAAATGTGCTGCACTAGGCAAATTTCACTCTCTCCTTCATTACCACTCTCCGTGAAAGGGACAACTTGTTTACAATCCAATTTTAATAGAAAGAATCTTTTAGTAAATACAAACTTTTTTTTGAAACCAGTATTGATTTTTTGCGTGTGTGTGTGTTATTCCATAGGCATTGCGTGTATTTATCAGAAGTTATAGGTTGTAGCTCACATGAATTGACGTATGGATACGTGAAATTAGACACGGTAGCTTTTATAGCTGTCAAATATGGCGCTTACAATTAAAATTGGATTGTCGGTTGATCCCAAACGCAATTAATTGCTGACGATCGCCCAGTGCAGCGGTTCCCTAACTTTCTCGACTCGCGAACCCTTTTCACAAACATCTGAGCTGCAAGAACCCCCTAGTTAAGTTATTAATTGTAATCAAAATGTTTAATACCTTTAAATTAACCTACAAAAGCTCAGTAGGTATTTTCGGATACCCCACCAACTATAATGGAATGATATTGAAACTACTTAAGTACAAATTCAAATAGGCCTAATTATACATTATTTTAAAATTAAAGCTAAAATTAAATAAGCAAAGTATTGTAGTAACATTTTCTTATCTTTACTGTCACAATTTTATCACATTTCATATGTTTTTTAAAGTTGTACTGGAAATTGCTGCATTGACATAACTGAAATACCCTCCTTTAATCACAAAATTCCATGCCGATTTAAGATTCAAAATTGTTAGCAAGTTTTAACAGCTACTCACCTCTTCACGTGACTTAGTGAGAAGGATGTTCTTATTTTAGATGGCACAGAGCTTTAAAGTCAGGAACCACAAACAATAATTATCTCAAGTCACTTTCAGCATTGAGCCTTTTTCTGTATTTATTTTTTAAATATGCATATGAAGAAAAAAACTCTCGCTCAAATAAGTAGAAGAAAATGGTGACAAAACTGTAATAGCTTTATTCTCTAACAATGAAGAGCTCCTCCTTTAAACTTATCCAGAAAATAATTAATGACAAAGATTTATTGCTTTTATTTAATTCAAAATCAATGTAAATTTCGAGGAGCTCTTTTTCACTCACGCCTAATGTGGAGGATTCTAAAACTGCTCTCTCTTCCAGAGAATTGCGAATACAATTATTGTTTTTATTGGACATGGCTGGGAAATATTCTCTGAAGGTTTTTCCAAGTTCCTCCAAAAGTGCTATAACCAAGTTCTTTACATTTTCTTACAAATAAAGCTGATTTTCTACTATGAACTCATGAAGGGTGTCAAAGCACTCCGTTTGATTGCTAATTAAACACGTTTCCCAAAACTTAGATTTGTTTTATGAACGACTCGATTTGTTCTTGCACAATAAAAATCTTAATATTTGACCCCTAAAGAGAAAAGTTTAAACTGTCCATTTTGTGAGAAAATGTCTGCCAAATAGATCTAAGCCAGGAGCCACACTTGATCTTGCATGCACTCTGCTTTGTGAAAGGGATGGTTCGTAAGAAAAATGAAAGCTTCATGTTTAAGTTCAAACAATCTTGTAAGAGCTCTCTCTCTACCTCTCGGTACCTGACTTCAGTGTGAGACAATACACAGTTGTAAATGCTTCCACTCTCTTCACAAAGTGCTGCAAAAATCCGCCATTAAAGAAATATTTTAGTCAGCCCCTTGGTGAGTTTCGCGAGCTCCCAAGGGGTTTGGGAACCACTGGCTCAAAGCAAAGACGTGAGTTTCATCAAGCCTGGTTCGCGGAAGAAGGGAAGGTCAGGAATCAAATTCCAACGATGTGTTTTGAGGGGGTTTTTTTTCTGCTAAATGCGGGTTAACCCCTAAAATCCTTCTTTTACTCTACATACCCTATATCTAACCCACTAGAGGAAATATGCAGAAAGCACGGATTGGTAGATGGAGTGGAGCAAATACATGATTTTACACTGATATTTTTTCTTCCCCTCTACACACTCATTGGGCGCACTTTGTCTAAAGCTATCCTCTTCATCCCAAATATGTAGAGACAGTATAACCCAACAATACCCACTAAAAATAAATAGTACGAAACAATCGTCTCAAGAAAAACAAAAACGAAGTTCACGAGTTTTAATTTCCAGCGCAGAAAAGAAATAACACAAATTTTTAGGTAGAAATTACCATGATAAAAAAATTTAAAAGATGTATCTTGAAAATTAAAAAGATATCAATTTAGGATAATTATTTCTGTTTCAAGATTAGACAAATAGAATAGTTGTATTAAATGAAGGGAATAAATTAGTAACCAAATTTAAGTCAGAGCCTCTATGTAATTTACGTTAGTGGTTTATCATCAGAAGCAAGCATTTACAGTTTACTGTTAGAACTATTATGGGAACACACCACGTATCGTTAGACATGTGATAAAAACTTGCCGCGGAGATCAACGCCTGCCATCTTCAGGGTTCGTACTTGCGCTGTGTTGTTTTGATGGTCATTGTATGGAAAACCTTGATAGTAAATTGCACACGTTTAAAATGGAAGGGCAGTTCTGATGGAATCATGGTAGTTTTTGGTATTACGACTCATTCATCCGTAGTGCAACTGCTATGACAGTCTCTATGTTCAAGTTTTACAGATTGTTTAACTGTAAGCCGGTCTCATCACACAGTTTAGGTGGGTCTAAATTACGCAGAAAAATGATGGGTGCTCAAATTTTAGTTGAAGAGCGTGAAAGAAAAGACCAAATGGACTAGGCGAATTAAAACATTAGGCAGGGTAGTGCCTATGAACATGTAAGCGTAGACCGACATTTTGTTTTGTAGCTAGTAGGCCTAGAGATTATAGTTTATGACAAATTTAAAAAAATCTACTATCAGTAAAATATCCATTAGTAAGTTTTCCTAGGGGGAAAAATGTATAGGCATATGAAACATTTTAAGGTGAAAATTTTGAAAAATTTTCAATAGCCTTTTTAAAAGATTACAAATTTTCAAAAATCATTTATCAGTCATAAGTAAAATAACAATATTAACATATTTAAAAAATTTAAAAATTAGTAAAATACCCTAAATTTTATAAATAAACTCAAAATTAAAAATATCTCCGAAGTATTACTATGTCACATATAGGCCCAAATAAAAGTCTGAATAAAGTCCATGTATCGGTTCCGGGTGTCCCAGGGACAAACAAATAACTGTAAGAACCACTTTTTACATTATTTAGCTCGACCCCTCTGAGAGAGAAGTATTGTGATCGTCGATAAAACAAACTCGATATTTTGATAAATGCCGACGTTTCATGACCCCCTGAAACCGAGAAAGTGGTTTTCACGATGCCGTTAGTCTGTTTCTCGGCCTAGAGCAGAAACCATTTAACCGATCGGGCTCAAACTTGGTATTTTGGGTTTTATAAGGTTCCCTTAGAGGAGTTTTTTGGAATTAGATATCTAATACTAAAATTAAGGGTAGTTTACTGAAGGTCAAAAAAGAAAATTCTCGAATCCACTCAAGCAATTTTGAATACATTTTGTATATAAGCATTGTTTAACATTACAAACAAAATGACAGCCCCCGTTTTCCCACGAAAATGAATTTAAAGGTAGCCTACTTTACATAAGTATGGATTTTCAATTTTGAATCATATCTCCACAATTGTTTGAGATACGAAATAACTGATCATTATAAAATAGTAGTAATTTAAAAATAAAATCTTTTGTTTGGAATATATTTTTATAAAACTAATCGTTTCTTAGATCTAGCCAGGGCACATAGATAGTGCTTTAAAATATGAAATTAACTGTTCTGTTCTTTGGTTGATTGAGATGTTCCTTTTTTTTCTCAATGTTTCTTTTAGTGTGTATTATTTATTTTATGCTCTTTGGTGGAATGTTTCTGCAAGAATGTATATTATTTCGATTCATAATCTTGGGTGTGTTTAGTAAATGCCTCTCTTTTTTCATGAACACATATTAAACGTCAAGCTTCATAATAATCGTGAGGTTTTATTATTACAATACTTTCTCTTTATGAAAAAGAAAGACTGATGAAAGTAAATATCATGGTTGCAATTTAATAGCTGTTACTATCCTACAAACTATCTAGACTAATTTACTTCTTATATTTTTAAGATTTCCTTCCCATTTAATTACTTAACAATAATGCTCCAGTTTACTTCGTTTAATGCCGAAGGGCATCAGTGGTATTGTGCATTGGATGTGGTACAATACAGTGAATAATAAAAGCAAAATACTGCAATAGAGGCAAAAGGCAAAAGTAATTACTCTAAGGCTAGCTCACTACCACCCTGCCCCCGCCACCTCACCCTAGATGAAAGCTGGGCGGTCTCGAATAAATAGGCGGTCCACACATAACCCCGGGACTTCCTAATGGAGAACGATTGTGTGGAAGTTATAATGGATCCGAAAATATGAATAGAGCAACTATTATATTAAAAGTTATTCTAGACGACGGAAATACCTATAAACACAATAATAAAACTTTGCAGAATGACATAAACGCTAAGTTTTCATGAGAATATAACCACACAAAGTATTTTTTTTTACTTTCTTATCTAAATAGAAAGTATTTTATTGGTGTAAGTCTTCAACCTCGAGATTATGATGAATCTTTACGTTCTATGTGCCCCCAAAACAAAACATAAAGTGAATTTTACCATTCTCTCTGTCCCATGTCTGTCTCAAGACATAGGTACAAAACGATATGATGGATTTTGTTCAAACTTGATATTTAACCAGATGTAATATGGTTAAACCTCAGGGTTCTTTTTTTTTTAATCTTTTGGACCTAACACTTAAATTAAGGGTAGTTTATAACAGAGTGATTTTTTAATTCAAAATATTTCTAAAGTGGCGTTTATGATTTTGTTTGAAATGTATAATGTTATGTAGGAAGTGTTTGACATGACAAATAAAAATTTGTATTATTTTTTTAAGTAAAACATTATTTAAGGTTAGGCCAAGTTAACAAAATTACAGATATTATTTTTTCATATAGCTCCAACGGTTGGGTTCAAAGTGGGTATTTGAAGAATATTTACGTGATCATTTATGTTGTGTTTTTTTTCAAAATAGATTAAATTAAGAGTACAATAGTTTAATTACAATACATTTCATAAAATTTGAAAACTTTTCGTTGATGGCTTTCGATATTTAGGCAAAAATGAGTATCTGAGAACTTTTTTTCATGCTCAATAATATGTAGTTTAATTTTTTTTTCTTTATAAATACTAACAATTTGAGGGTAGTTTTCAACTGATATTTGAAAACTCAAAAAGATTTTCAAAAATGTCTTTAATAATTGTATGTTAAATTCACATAGGCCCTATGAAGTGTTTATTATTGTGATTAACAAGATGATAATTTGTGTTTGTTTCCCTGTTACTCATGAGATTGTGTTGCACTAATAATTTTTCAATTAACAACATTCAACGTACATTTTCTAGATCAAATCACTTTCATCATCACAGGACTTACACGCTAAGAAAACCCCTCTAAAACGGACATAATTCCCCGGCCAATATTTACAGGTTAACCACAAAACTTCAGAAATTGTCCTCCTCCAAAAAGAAACCTCTCCGACTAAAATTCATATCTGGATTTATAAATATGTACAAAAATATCAAGACAGGCCCCTACTCAATTTTTTATAAATAACCTTTTGAAATGTACTTATACATTTTGATAAGACTTTGATAAAACCGTTTTTGATCAGGATGCAACTAAGACTCTTCCCTTGCAACCCAAATAATATTTCCATCCTGATCGATAGCAAAAGCTCCTGATATTGCCACAATTTTAAATTCTCTGGGATTTTTACAGATATTCCCTGACTGTGTTCACTCTTATTTAGCGCAGAATCAGATCCTTATTTCACAAATAATACATTTTTAACTGTGCCAAGAAACAACTACCGGACTTTTTGACTCAATGGGTAGCCGTACTAGGCCTACCGACTCGGCCAAGGTTCCGGACCAAAACAATTTAGTTTCAACCTTGTTTAAATATCTAAGTATCATCTCCTTCAGAGATTCTAAGAAAGGGTATAGATAACATATCTAGAAGACCCTACTTTGAGCCCAAAGGGACATAGGGTGGATAAATCAAATGAGTGTTTATATATAATGGTAAGAGGTTGAGCGCTATTGCTAGACAGCCATAACAAACATCTATGACAATTCAGAAATTGACTGAATCCGCCTGTTAAATGCAGATAAAGCCTAATACTGAATTATTTTTTTTCGAAATAATAAGATTAATAAAGTGTTACCCGCCTCGGTTGCGTAGTTGACTAACGCGCTAGTCGTGTTGAGCTCGACTGCTGAGGACGGGGAGATCAAGGTTCGAATCTCGGCCGGGTGAACTGGGGTGGTTTTTCCTAAATGGTTTTTCCACTCTCCCTCCACGCAAATGCGGGTTCACTTCCTCTAATTCAACCTTCCCAACTCCTAATCCATTAGCGTAATTAGTACTTGAAGCGTATAACCCGAACGGGTAGTGAGACGCGGTGCTAAATAATATTAATAATAATAAAGTGTTAAGTCAATTCCAGCTACACTTGACATTTGACCAAATATTTTTATGGTGAATCAACGGTGAGTGTTAAGTTAGTTTGAAAGTTGTATGCCAAAAAATAATATCGTGTCTAGCGAGTGGACTATAGTTGAAGAAAGTATTTGTATCCAAACTCTTGAACAGACACAACACACGATCCTTGTGAAAGGAGACGTCACCCCGATTTTGCGAATTAATGGCTCATCGAAGAAGGAGGATGACCAAATGTTTCCTCTTTGAGTACCTTTTTTTATTAATTTGCTTCAAAGAAAATTAAATATTAGCACGGCAATTTTAGATAAAGGGTTTACACTAAAATTACATTCTCTGTGTATCAAAAATAAAATCAATGCCTGGTTAAATAGTTTTGATAAACGCCTTTTGTGGTGGCGAGAGCTATAGTTAGTTAGCCACTAAAAATAGTTATATCTAAAATTGCATCAAAAGGTAAATTGCTCGTGAACTCTTAAGAATACCGTTGTGTCAGAAAGAAAGGGGGTAAAGGGGAGGAGCTAGAACAGTCGGTGCCGTTTTAACAATTAGGTTGGTACGCCAGGTGTTTAACGTCACTTGCACAATTGCACAAAGGACAATGCGATCGTTGAGCAATGTAAAACGTTATAATTTTTTTACACGAGAGAGAGCTCGTAAAAATAATGACATGTAATTAAAATTAATTACAGTGATCGGGATGGGAGTCCATTGTAAAATGAGAGCAAAGACACGCGTGCTAAATATAGGTTGACAGACATGAGACGTGCCATACATAATTTGTCACATTTGTTTTAAAAGAGTTCTATTATTTGGAAGAAATAAATAAAATACTAGCGGAGATGTACCCCTAACCCTCGTACAGTCACGCACTGTCAATAATTTATTTTTTACTTTCTCAAATAGTGAAAGTATTGTAACCGTGAAAATTAAGAAGAATCTCGATGCTTTGGGTCCTGGAACAAAAAAGAAATAGGTCTTAAAATTCTGTCTGTGCGCCACAGCCGATGACGTTTACTGGATTTTGTTTAAACTTGATATTTAGATGACAAATGTTCATGCCTTAAGAGATTTTTTTAAATTTTAGCTTTAACCCTCAAATTATGGGTTGACTACAGTTTTTTGAAAACCCAATTTTTTTTAAATTACTCAATAAAATTGGTTAAAATGGATATCTAGGGAGTATTTGTCTGACATGAAAAATAACACTTTATTATTGGGTTTTTTTTAAGAGAACTCCGTTTTAAGTCAGTTTACTGGCGACTAATTATTATTAAAGAGGTTTTTCTTCTAAAATGACTAACTATTTTGTTTAAAATGGGTGTGGCAGACTATATACAATTGTCTTATTTAATTTCTTTTTTTTATTCAATGTGATATTTTTGTTTGTAGACTATTTATTAAATTTAAATTAAAGGTCGATTTAGTGACACAATTTATAATAAAGTAATGGGCACAAATGTTGTCTAACAGAAAACTTACTTTGACATTTAATTAAACTTGTATGAATTGAGTATTAGGATACTAGCCCGCACCTGTAAGCACGGGTCTCCAGTTTCTGACTGGACTTTGTATTATTATTTTTTAAGTAGTGAAGTTGATATACTTACTTTATGAAATTAGGAACTCGGAAGGTTCATTACCGCACTCACAAAAGTACGCCACCTATCTCTATCTTGAGCTAACTCTATTCAGTCTATCTCAATACACCCCATCTCTCTCAGGTCTATCCAAATGTTTTCCACCCATTTGAGTCTGGGTCTTCCCAGTGGGTTTGCCAGTCAATACCTTGAACGTGATTCTAGATACTCCCATTCACGCTGCATGACCTACCCACCGTAACTTGCAAAAGTTTACTAACCTAACTTGTCCGGTGATGAATACAGGGTATGCATCTCATCATTATGTAGCCACCTCCACTCCCCAATAGTGAGGTTGACTAAGGAGTTAAATTCCGTTACTCCCTTTTCATAGTTAAACCTACTTTTAATAAATGCATCAGTATTCATGTAATGATCCAATCACTCATAATTTTATGAATTTTTTTTAACTAGTTTTACGCTTTAATGCTTGTGCGGCTAGCAACGACTTTGAGCACAGTATCTCCTATATTTTATCTGGAGCACCTTTTCTTACTACCCATCCAGTCTATTTGCACAATCAAACAGATAAGGTAAGGGTGAGTAAGGTAACATTTATAGGAATCGTATCCGCATTTTCATGGAGGGAGAGTGGAAAATTATTTAGAATAAAATTCTCAGTATATTAGAATGGTGGTCAAAATCCAACTTCCTCGTCACCAGCCATCCAAACCAAACGAGTTTGACACATTTGTCTGTGTGTCCATAAATGCGGATTATCATAACGGAGCTTGATAGTTCTTAGTTAACAGGTGTGTTGAAGAGTTTTTTAAATTATCGTGTCAATTTCTTCAAGACTTTTGCTTTTCTAAGTAGTTATTCATAGATCTTCTACTATATGACCTTTTTAGTTCTAATAGTAGGGTCTAGTCCCTTTTATTCTAATTTGGTTTTTTTAAGAGTTGGCTTGGAGAACTGACATTACAGCATCTTATTTTTAGCTTTGTTCCGTTGTGTTTTTTACATTTGAAGTGTGAATTAATTCACTGGATAAATTAAGTTTTCTTGTTTCCAAGTAGCCCCGTATTATTAGATCAGAGCTAAGTGCGCTAACACACACTCAAATAATTAGGTATAAATTTAAAAAATTAAGTCATGTAGGCGTAACAGTGATGTTCATTCTGAATGATTTATGCCTATTTTTCGATTATCATATTAGTTCTGAAATACGTTTAACAAAATATTTATTTAGTAAGATTCTTATATAAAAAAATGCAGTTAGCATTGATAACATTTTACTTTATTACTATTATCTTTATACTATCTATCAAAAGTGACAGTTGCAGCTTACACGTATTTACGTGAAAGTTTTTTTTAAATCATGGCGTCTTACTACTTACTACCTGTCCAGGTTATACATAATGAAAATTGTTAGTAGAAACTTTAAGCGTATAAACCGAATGGGTAGTAAGACACGGTGATAAGAAAAAAAAATTATAATTGTCAAAAAGGTTTCTTTTTATCAGAATCGAATTTTAATTGTTATACTTATTAAGTAAACAGCAAAGTTGCAGTGGAAACAAAAAATCACAACCTCGTCGTTTTTCTGCATTATTCGCATATGTTAACTAACTATTCTCAAATTGGGGTACGCGGGCACCTTTCAAGGGGTACGCGAGCAGCTCTCAAGGGAAATTTGGCAAAATAAAAAGGGACTTATGGAAAACCCTGATTCTTGGCAGTTACCATTATGTGGTTATTTCCACCCCTATTTTTCTCCTATATGCTCTTGGCTGGAGACTAATTTATGAGAATTTTCAACCCTCTACTTGACACCTTCTACATCAGCAGCTTATGATGCCTTTCCCAACAACATATCTCTGTGAGAGTGGTTTTTCATACATGGTGTACCTAAAAAATAAGTACCGCAATAGGCTAAATTTTGAGCAGGACCTCCGCTTGAAAGTTTAAACTGGACAACCAAACATAAAAATGTTGTTTCAAGCCATGCAGTCACACCCCTCTCACTGAAAAACTTTGGGATTCATAATATATCAGCTCCATAATTACAATTACACATTTTGTTTTGAAAATATATTTTGTTTAGGTTTACTTTTTCTCTTTATTTTTGAACGAATTTGTGAATAAAATGTATAACACTTTTTACAGACTTTTTACAGTAGAATTATGTTTTTTTAACAGACCATAACGATTCTTAATAAGATATAATGTTAAGGCTATAACATCAGGATTCTTTCTAAATAGCTTTGCCACATCTGAAATATTTTGATTACAGATTTTTTTCCCCCCCATTAGATTAAATAGATCAATAATTTACCATGTGGTCATATTTTTCTAAAGCAATTTGGAATAATTTTTGTTCTTGGGGGTACATTAAAATTGTAGTCATGGCCGAGGGGTACAATCTAAAACAAGTTAGAGAACCGCTGATATAGACTGTAGCTTAACGCGGCCGTCTCGATCAGCAAGAAGGTATCAATTGCAGTTAGACCACACGACATACAATAGTTTATGTCGTTTTCTGGAACTACTTTTCTATTTCGTCTAGGTTTATACTCCCTTCACCTACAACCACCCTTTGACATGTCAATAATAACGAGGAGTAAAACAAAAACTAAGAATCTTACTATCTCAAGTAAAGAGGAAATATCTCTGCTAGTTATAAAATACTTCATAAAAAATTTCTGCTGTGAGCCTATTTAAATGTATTTGCTATAAGGCTAAGTTTGTATCCCTTTTTGATCAAGATTAATCTCATAACTCCACAAATAAGCTTAAATATTCTTCTAAAAAGAGCTAATGTTACATTTTCACACAGTTTGTTCTAAAAAAAACTAAAAATACAGGGTTGTTAAGAAAAAATAATCCTGTTGAAATCCTTAGACTCTATTTTGGCGTGAACTGTATTTTTAAATAACACATTGTAGAATTAAATAATTCGTTAGAGCATACATAACATCTACACGGCAATTTTTCAGTTACCTAGACAGCTTTTGATAATAATAATTTTAAAAATGAAATCCCCTACGATTGCTGTAGTGAGAAATGTAACATGTATGTCGGGTAGTTATAATATTCTATCGGTTTATTTATCTATTTTTGCGTGTGTAACTTTAAAATTGATGCACAATTTTCAACTGATTTATAAGATAAATATTTTTTCAACAATTTGAGTGAATAGTTATGAAAGACTAGACTGCCGATGACGGGGAGATCATGTTTCAATCACGGTCGGGTGTATTGAGAGTGAAATACCCTAAATGGTTTCCCCCTTTCTCCAAATAAATGCGGGTATGCTTGCTCTAAATTCAACATTCCTCAACCTTACCCACTAGCGTAATTAATACACAGGCGTATATATAATACAGGCAATGGGTAGTAAGAGACGATGCTAAAAAAAAACTACCTTCACCGAATCATCTTTTTTTTACGATATCGGTTATCTGTTATAGCCAGTTTCGTTACAGGGGGAAAATATGAGGGTAAAAAAAGGAAATAAAACTCAGTGAGACGTGACCTTATGTAGGAAATAAATGACAATTTAGTTTATCGGAAACTTTCTAGAGGTCTTGAGAAAATGTCCCAATAACTCGTGGCTCGTTTGAGAAAATAATTCACGACGCCTAATGATGCCATACACCCTTCCAAGGAATAAAGTACTAAAAGAGAGATGTAAAAAGAAGTGTGTGAAAAAGAAGAGAGTAGAGAAATATAGAAATAAATAAGGAAAGGGGGGGGG
>CABEEJ010000694.1:0-58274 GCA_901482245.1 Timema douglasi | reverse complement strand
ACGTAGCAAAGGGAAGACAAAAAAAATTGTTGGGAAGATAAAAGATAAAGGTACCAATACATAAAGTGAACAAAAGGTATATAAATAGAGATAGTGGAGTGAAATAAAAATTGAGGAAAGGGGGGTGGAGGTCGGCAGAAGCGGGACCACATCGTTCCAATCAAATCAATACAAAGATCTCTTCCCCAAAAGCAGACTGTAACGGCTCCATTCATTCAAGAGTTTCAGAGAGATCCAAGGGAGAAAGGACCGCGCTCGCAAGTAATAATGACTGTAATCCGGGCATGAACCAACGGCCGACAGAGTCGAGAAAATCTTACAATGGGATCCAATCTGTTCTGTGAGCCAATTAGGAGAATTCATGACATTATACACCATGACCACTACTGGGGGGCAAGGAAATAAATTGCTTGAGAGGGCTTGAGTTTCTATATACCCTAAGCTTACCGAACTAGTTGGTTTGGGAGTGAACGGAACGTTCACGATATTGGGAAAAATTTAATAATGGCACAAGTAAAATGATGTTTTAAACAAAGTTTAAAGTAGAGGTTTTCAAATAGTTTGATGTCCATTTTGTTATTATGTTCATGACACCGCAATGGTGATCACGCGGAACAATTGTCAAGTTAATTTAGTCTGGTTTGATGGTGACGGGGGATTAAGGGGTTCGAATCTCTGCCGGGTACTCTGAGAGAATTTTATTTTTCCTGAATAGTATTCCATTTTCTCTCTTTAAGTAAATGAAGATACATTTTATTAAAATTACATATTCCTCAGCAACAGTACAGTAGTGTGATTAAAATGCAAACTTCCCTGCAAAATTAATCACATGTTCAACAAACGTAATTTTAACGATTTAATTAAGATAATTGCACTAAGGCGCCAACCGCACAATCGAATATATTCTCGGTGGCGAGGAGGTTCACGGTTTGAATCTTGGCTGAGTGCATGGGTGTGGTTTAGCCATGAAATCTACCACAATGGTTTACCGATCTTTTCTCCCCGCTAGTGCGGTTACATTCACTTTAAGTTAACCTTATAATATCTATTTGTTTCCCTTCTAATTCCAATTTCTTAAATTAAGTGATTGAAAATGCTTCTTGTTGAACATACTTGTACTAATAAATAGATAATATGATACAATCGTAAGAACTGTATCATATAGGTAGTGCATTATAGCTTGAAACAAAATTTTCAAAAATAGGTTTAAACTACCCTTAAGTAAGTTCTCCTCAGAGAGATAAACAATACATATTGTTAATCACAATAAACCATTTTAATATATAAACCCTAAGCAAATCGTTAGGCCATTTAAAAAAATCGAAAATTATGTGTAGACAGCCCTCAAATTAGCTATTTTTAATTGTAAAATTAAATATATAGGCTATTTTTATTGATCATTGAAAACGATTTTCAGGTGCCCATTTTGAACGAAATTTTTTTTATTTCTAATTTTCTTCAATAGACCTATACTCTTAAATTAATTCAATTTATAAAAATCAACAAAAAATTCTATCTCTTATTTAAATGCCCTGAAAATGCCAAACGAAATCGTTAAAGCTATTTCCAAACATTTAAAAATTTTCAAAAATTATTCATGAGCGAATAATTTTTTAAATAAAAATAAATAGCCTATGCAAAATTATTTATAATATAAAAACTTAACAGATAAAGATTCTGAACCAAATATTTACAGCAATTCTTAAAATATTTTAATTTAAAAAATCAGCCATCAGTAATCTACCCTTAAATTAATTTTCCACGAAAAAAAAAGTATGCCCTAGAGATTTATTTGTCATTTTAAATAATCCAGATATCAATTTCAAACAAAATCCTTAGAGCTAGTTTTGAAATATTTCGAATTTTCGAAGATGACTTATTTGTAAACCGCCCTTTAACGATTAAAAAAAATTATCAAGTATTCACTGTTATTTGACAGGTCAAACGTTTCCTAGATATAAATTTAGACATTTTCGGACAAAATGGAATTCAAAATAATCACTCATCAGAAAACTACAGCCCCATGGCTTCTTTGGTGCTGACTTGACAGTTCACAGCTGACTTCTGAAACTCAAAATTTAGGTATATACCTAAATTTTGACTGTCAGAAGTGATAGCTGATAAACACATGTTTTTGCATATCATATGGTTAAGCGTAGGGATACATAATTTGGTCTGGTAACTTTTCAAAGCCATCAGCTGTCGGCTGTGAGCTGTCACTCAGCACCAAAGAAGCCATGGGGCTACTGTAGGTACTTTTAATTTGAGGGATAGCACTAAGGTAAAAATAAATGTACCAATGTATAGTTGTATAAAATTCAAATATCAAGTTTAAACAAAATCTATCCAACCGTTTAGGATCCGTGACCAGGGACATATCGACAGACAGACATGGGGCAGACCGAATTGTAAAATCCACTTTTTTGGATTTGGGTTCACATAAAACGTAAAGATAGGCCCACATCCTAATGTCGAGATAGATGTTGTTCATGATTATAATAGTTTTTCTTGATATGAGAAAGCAAAAGGGGAGATATAGTAAATTTAGTGACTCGGCAACAAAGGGCTATAAACAGTAAGGGATGCGGATAGTGAATTAGATAAAGTGCAGCCCATTATCTAGGAGAAATGAGGAAAACCTCACAATGAAAATTACACAAGTGAAATCAGTCCTCGAAAAAGATTCGATCCCCGGATCCTCCCCGTCATTGACAACCAAATGCAATCTGAAATCTTGGAAATTTTGTTCAAAGCTGTAGGCACGACTATAAATTACAGTAGGGCCTACCAAAAGTAAGCTTATTATATCGATATTATTAGATATTACATATTTATGATCAAGAATATTATTTGGTTTGGTTCTAAAGCAAGATTATAAAATTTGTATTGCCCAGAAACTTTTTTTTTGTGCATAGCGTCTCACTACCTATCAGGCTACCTACATATTTACACTAATTGGGTAGAGATGAAAATACATAATTTAGAATAAATGTACCCGCATGCGTGGATAGTGGTAAGCCATCAGTAGCGGATTTAGGCTTAGGCCCGTGAGGCCCGAGCCTAGGGCGGCAAATTTTGAGGGGCGCCAACGAATTGTTCTGGAGAAAGATCATTTTCCACTCTGAAAAGAGTGAAAAGTTATTTGCGTGCAAGTATGAAACAAGACAGACTAAATGCACTTGCATTACTAACCATTGAAGCACAATTGGTTCAAGAAATTAAGTATGAGGAGGTCATTGATATTTTCGCACGGACGAAAACAAGAAAAAAAATTATTATATGATTAAATCAGATAAAAATAATTTATATTTTAATTACAAGCAATTTATTATTAATTCTATATTTAATTATGTTAAAAAAATTAATGTTTAATTTATACCTGAATTAGATTTCTTCTTATTATTGTTATTATTTTCATTATTTTATACACACACACACATATATATATATAGTTACAAAAAAAAGGGCGCCATATTGTTTCGGGCCTAGGGCGTCCTCAAACCTAAATCCGCTACTGTAAGCCATTTAGGAAGAAAAACTTTATAAAATTATATCGAGACAGCAATGGCTCGTGTCAGTTCACGATTGATATCTAGCTAGATGTCAAAATGTGGCCTCCCTTAATGGCTGAATTAGAAAAGTAAAAAAAAAAGCTATTTTTATACTCAGCACTGGCCAAGAGGTCTCCTTCATTTGATAGTTTTTGACGTGTGGTCGGTGTTCGAGTACCAGACAGGTGAACCGGGGAAGACTTTTCACTGCGTTTTTCCAAGCCCCCCTCCCTGCGAATGCACGTAAAATTACTTTAAGTTTCCCTTTTTCACCGGGGATTAACCTGACAGATAAACCTCCTTATCTAAGTGGTCATTAAGGTATTCTGCTGACAATATGGGAATCTGATTTGATTCTAGTTAGTGTCTCATTTTTTTTAAATTTCATGCGTTTTAATACAAGAGTTTTTAATTTTATTTCATTGCGTCTTAAGGGTTCGGCCAAACTGGCGAGCGAGCGCGTGATTAGCAGATAGCACGCGACAGTTGTTGACGAGGAGGCAAAGGTTTGAATCTTGGCTCAGTGAACTGAGGGTGGTTTTCGACAAATGATTTATTATTGTGGTTTTCTCATCCTCTCTCCACGCTAATGGTGATTCTTATTTGTAAAGGCCTACTTTAATTATAATATTGAAGTATTTTAACATATCAGTTTTACATATATATGTAGGGTTTATAATCTTACCAATTAAATTAGGCTGTTAATAGAAAGTGTGCTAAGCCTATCGATAGTAATATAAATGTCAAAATAAGAAGTTTTTCTAGCACTTAATGAACCAACATTAAATAATATTGTCTAGCGCCTGTAAACTAGACTGTAACGGGTCGAGCACTCGCTCGCTCCAGTCTTGCCACCTCTCATTACAACCAATGTGATCTGTTTTATATTTTAGTCGCTCGCTCGCACGCCTAGTCTAGCCCTACCCTTAGTACCAGCTCGGTTTCAACGCAAAAGCGTTATGGCTTAATATGTAGGGACTCTCATCGGTAGGCACGCGGACTAAATGCCGAGCTCGACTAATTTGGTTTGCCCCTGACAGGAAGTTCGGGGATCAAATCCCAGCAGGGTGTAACATAAGTGTAATTTTTCCACGATGATTCCCACTTTTCTCTCAACGCAAATTTGAGTACATTTCCTATAACTTCTAGCTTACCCACCTCTAACCCCCTAGTTCTGACTCTTTGGAAAAAAAAAATGAGGTAAAGATGGGGAAGGAAATTAGAGTAAATTCACCCGTCTCAGCGTGGAGAGAGGATAGGAAATCCACAGCAATATATACCATAAGAAAAACCAACCATTATACGTCTGACTGAGATTAAGAAATTTTACATAATCTCCTTCATAGGTTTATTACGAGTCTGACGCCCTACACCACCNCCCCCCCCACACACAATGAAAGGACGTCAAAACGATAGGAACTGAACAAAGCTTGCGTCCGAAAAACCTCTCCCAGATTCTCTCGGGTTGTCTGGTTTACATCCCCGAGTAGTGTGGCGTGACCCCAGGCATTCTTCAACACTTAACTCCTGTTAAGTGACCCGCAAGTCTTAAGTCTCCACATGAACACACACGTCACTGCTAGATGACAACCAATGCATCGAGGCACACAATCAAGCAGCTGGTGGGCAGGACAGACACAGCTGGTACTAGCGACAAGTACAAGCTTGCAGAAAACACTTTTTATGTTTGTTTTAGCAACGAGTAAAGATAGTGCAAAAAAAAAGCGTTAGAGGATTTGTTTTTATATAGAGGCATATAAGAGCGGTGTAATTTAAGGTGGGGGTTAAGGGGACGCGACAAAAGGCAAGTGTTCTTGTAGTTTGTTAGGTGGTGTTCGAGTGCTAGAAATTGTGACCTTCATCTTGGTTTAAAAATTAGATAAAACGTTATTTAAAATGAGCGTAACAATCGCCCGTAGTCGAGAATTTCAGATATGGTATATCCACGGAAAAATGGCTTATGCGGAGTGATGTTTAAAAACTATTAACACCATGAGATGTGTGGCAAACTATTTTAAAAACCCGACCTACTAAAGGCAAAAATCAAATACGGTATATAATGGTCAATAGCTAATCCGCCATTAACTTTTAATGCATTTAAAACCTTAACACAGTAAGATAAAACGTAAATAAATAAAAACAAACAGCTATAGTATGATTTTGGTAGGAAGAACGGTATAAATTAGTAACTAAAGTTACTAAAACCATTTTAATATATCCATGTACATAAAGTCATGTTATCTGCTGATGTCCCTTTTGATAGATATTATCAATACCTATAGAATAACACAGATAATATAGTAAAATATTATCATTTTTGGCTGCAAACAAATATGTTTGAATTTCATCTACCGTTCTTCCAACAAAAATCAGGGTATACTTGAACAATTTTTGTGTAAATATTAAATAGTTTAGAAAGCATTAAAATATTTACACGTTAATCTATATCAAGTTAACAAGTCAAATATAAAAAATCAAACACTTGCAGTTAATAGGTTTGGAAAATGTTATACTTACATCTAATTTCATCAGTCAAAACATCTTTGAAAGTAAATAAAAGAATATCAAACTAGAAAAATAATTTTTGAAATCAAAACACAGAATCAGTTTAGTTGAGAAAAAAGTTTAAAAAAAAGTTCCTATGTACAGTTCCCCTTAATATAAACGCCGCCTCGTTGAAGAGTCTAAGCGATTCGCTGCCGGATCATAGCGTAGGAGTGGTCCCCTTTTTATGGAAATACTGGTTTATCACTACTTAAACTAATGCTGCGTTTATATCTCCCACCTTGACAGTTATTATCACCTTTTGGGAACACGCCATTTTATCATATTATCATATATCTAAATGGTAAAATGATATTTTGTCATCAATTTTGGCTGATACAAAAATATGTTTGCATTTTATAAAAGGACCTTCTTGCGAAAATTTGACTGTAGGAGGAAACTTAAAAAAAATACAAACATAATTTGGTATAGATATATACAATTTTTACCAGGTATATAATTAGTGTATTCTCAAGGCATTTATCAAAAGTGACTTTCAGTTACGACTCTTGACACCAGAATCTTAGTAGGTATACAAAGTAATTCGGCTGTAGCAGGTTGGAAACCGGAGCTTTTACGTCTGTTTTATATTATCCACCTACTTACCACGCGGAATGGTTGAATGAGTTGAATTTGAAATGAGCAAGGATCATGTTTACAGGGGGGGTATTCCATTTCGTCGATGGTAAGTAAAGTCAGGTGTCGACGTTACCGGTTTCCGGGTCAAATTCAACTTGTTCATTTAAAGTCCACAAATAAAAGTACCCACCGGTACCAAACGGATGCGGTGTTAGATCTAGGAAGCTAAAAGCCAATGAAATATTCATTCGTCCCAAATAGCCTCGTTAATGTGGGCGGCCAGGGACGATTGCAACCCCAAAGGGTCTAACTGCCTTGGGACTATATGCCAGTAGGCAGGGATCGCGATAGGCTTATAACTTATATAGGTAAACTATTATCTAGAGGATCAACAGAAGTGATAGGTATAATATTAATAAACAAGCTACCGGTTGGATCAGAAATGATGCAACATGCTTGATTTTAGCCCGGGAGTAAGTTTTTTTTAAATACTCATAAATTATGCACACCTCTCCCTTACCCTTCTCCTATTGCTAGGTGAATAATATTAAATTTTTTACCTTATTATGCCTTACAAGCATAAAGTCATAAAATACAGTAAGCCTAGTTAAGTACCTATTTTATTTTGGCCTCATAGTGTATTTTATGCTGTAGAATCAGTCTAGTAAATAAAATAAAAGCTCAAGCACAGAAAGTACCGTAGCTAATGGGCTACACATAAATTTGAATAAGTATTATTGTATGGTATGACATACACAAATATTAAGCCTCCATAAATTTAGATCGGCCGAATCTCGGTCTGGTGTAATGAGGGTGGTTTTAACCAAAAATTGTTTTCCACTCTTCCTCCACATAAATGTTGGTACACTTATTAAATATATAACCTTCCTCATCCCTAAAACCATTAGCGTAATTAGTACATAAGCGCATAACCCGAACGAGTATTAAGACCCGGTGCTAAAAAAAATCTACTTTCACGTATTAATTGGTCAGGTCATGTGATTTACAGCTGTCACTTTGGAAATATATTATCAAACGGCCCAGTGGTATAGTGGTACCAACCAAGGGGTCCCGAGCTCAATTCCCAACTGATAACATGGGTATTATTCTCAAAGTAGTAACTGTTCCAAAGGTAATCAGATCCTTGGTAATTAGTCTTGATTTAGGTTAAGAGTTTATATTGGTTCCACACCCTCACATTCACTATAATTATCACTCCTCTTGGGACGCGGAAAGAATGTACGATTAGTACATACGGGCGTCCCCTGGGCAATGGTACATTAGTACCAGCTAGTCTTCTCCCAAAATGGGTTATAAATGGTGTGACCCAGACACGCATATATAAAATATTTAATACTTTTAAATTAACACTTATTGAAATTATTCAAATAGCCAAAGCTATTATTTATGGTTTTTAGTGAGGATTACTCCATCTAGATATCATATTATGAAATTTGAAAAATGATACGTGGAGTAATCCTCACTAAAAACATAAATAATAGCTTTGGCTATTTGATTCATTAATATGCAATCTCACTCAATTATAATAATTGTACAAATGACAGCAATAAGCCAACTACCGAGTAGAAGGTGGCTGCGTTATCTGATTGCTCGTGATCTTAATAAAATCACACATTTGTAGCCGATGATTTCCGCACGTCCATAACAGACTGTGCCTTAAAATATGAGTGAAGAATGATCCTTGGCATGGGAAAAATCCTGGATAGCTAAGTGTAAGAGCATTGGCGTACTAAGCCAAAGGTCCGGGGTTCTATTCCCGTGTCCAGGTGTCATTTTTAAAATTTTGAAACTTATTGAAATGTTATCATTGTTGACGGCGAAAAAAAATGTATTTTCGCAAAGTTACTTTCTATCAAATTAATAATATAGGTATGAATAATGAGGGCGATTAATATGAAATAAAACCATAATAGGCCTATGTCTGGAGAATAAAAGGAAACCAAAGTGAAAATCATAACTTGGGGAAATCACCCCCATTGTCCCTGGACGGGATTCGAGTCAAGCTAGATCCGAACCTCCCAGGCCATTCGGAAATGGGAACCAATTCATCAACCATGCCTATGCTCCTAACCGCTTCTAGCTAACTCGGGGCATGATTAATTTCACAAATCTCTTCCCTCTTCTTCTAGACCCTATGAAGTGACTTAATTTACACACCGCTAAAGGCACAATTGAAAAGAGTTAGTCTTCCTTCAGACAATGTCTTAATGAAGCATAGAGCACGGATAACCTCAAAAGCAGGCCGCAAAGCCCCTTCCTTTTTGAGTGCCACGCTAGAAGTTCGTCTCTCTCAGTCTAGGTAATGATCGGTGTGGCTAGAATCAGCTGGGGGCGCTGAAACGCTGCACGGCTATAAATTAGGAGCTAATTATTCGAAGAACACGGGTGTAACATTATAGAAGTTATCTTTAGTTTCATCAGTACATCAACGAGAGCCCCGAGGTACAAATGTAATGTACAAGCGTGTTTCTTGATAAATTAGTGCTAAAATACTAACATTAACGGAAAACATTTTGATTTTGAAAATGTCAGAAAATTGCGTTTCGTTAGTTAAGGTTAAAGCTAAATGTAAGATATATTATTTCATTGGAATATTAAAAGCTAATTGTCTACACTGATATCAACACACGATTCACCAACTAAATTAGCCTAATAAAGTAAATCTCAACACACTGGTTACAAATCATTGTAATTACGGCACTGTCAGTATAAAGAGTACTAATTTAAATAAACTAAAATAGTAGATCTAGTTCTACACATCCAGCTCTACTAACATCTTGATATTTACTGATTAGACCGTAGGACGAAGCCGTCAACAAATAGTAAACATTGTCAGCACGGCCCTGAATACATTCAAAAGTCCCATAGACTTGTGGTTGACTGTTATAACCATTTAGGGCCATATTTATAGTCACACTTAGGGCCGTATGCAAGAATTTATCTAAGTTGATGGTTTGTAGACACTCGCGTGAGTTTGCGTGCGTCATCATAGGTTAAAAGGTGGAGCGGTAGTGAACTCGGGACCACACTATCGGTCCACTAAGCATTCACTAACGTTATTGCATTCCGCCCTTAGTGCGGCTTAAAACCAAATACAAGAAAACACCTACCAATGTTCGAATAGAATGAGCCAGTTTCACATATTAAACTGGCCCATTCCATTCTCGTCTAGGTAGGTGTCATCTTTTACTTGGTTTTGAACCGCACTTGACGCGCACTAAGTCTGTATATGAAACTAGCCCTTATTCACGGAGTTTTGTAAGTCGTGTATTGATAGAGCCCCCTATAAACAAAATTTATTTATACATATTTAGGGCCATATATATAATTGATAATGGGAGAACAATCGATCCCCCATTCAAACCTAGTTGCGTTTTTCTTTCATAAAGATAATGGGCGATTAAAGTACTCCCTAGACTAGCCAAATATACGGTCCTTAGACGCTAACAGTTCTGAGATAACTGCTAGTATTTTTGTTTTTACAGGTATGTTAACAGTAGCCTCATCACCTCCATTCAATGAATGCTAGGTTTACCAAGTTAAGAATTAGGTCATGTCCTTATCGTTACTACTATCAAATCATTGGATTTCCAAGATGATATTTTTCTTTGGTGATTAAGTTGGACAGAAAACAAATGAACTACTATACTTGATAGTATGTTAAATGTATAAAGAATAACGGTTGTTCACGTGGTTCCAGATGTCAGTCATGCAATAGATACCAATAGTTAAAAGACAATCATATACAAGTAATTCGGCCTGGGATTAAAGCATATAGGTACCTGCCAAATTTCGTTAAAACTGGTCAACGCATTTGGCAGTAATCGGAACAAACAGACGAAATACCAAACGGTCGAGTAAAAACAAGACCTAACTCCAATAAGTAAAAACAAAATTATAGGGTAGACAATCAAACTTATTACCGTCAATTAAACGTAAAGAGAAACATAAGTTAGTCAAAAATAAAATACTCTCAAAGAATTGTGTGCAAAATCCTTTAACGTAGTGAACATGACATAAAATAAAACTCTATTGGGGCCATGAAATTCGAGATGTCGGTAGTGTAATTTATTCGAACTCTAAAAATAGAAAAGTCTGGGTGAGGTAATTTGAAAACACGTTTGACAATTTCCGGTTCTTTTTTTGTATTTTTATTTTATTTTGAAATACCTCATAAAAAAAGTTCCATTTCGTTAACTGCTGTAATCACATAACGCTCACATATTTATCACTAACCAAACAAAACCATTTTTCACACATAAATAAGAAAAATGTATTTACGAAAGAATAAATATAAACAACAAAATGTCGGCATGACACTCCCTTGAATTATCTTGAATAGAACAATCATACATGACGTATACGTGGTTATCGACTCGTGTATCGTATTCACAGAAATGGGTCTCTCTGCGCACGAATAGTAATGAAGTGATGCGACCTCCACATGTGGTATAGTCCCAACATAACAGATATTATCTTATGTTACTGAAACAGCTTATAGTACATATACTCACAGAGGGGGGTAAGAAATTAAGGGGGAAGGAGGCATAAAATAAAGGGGGAGTGTGTAAAACCCAGTTATCAATTAATTGATAAATAGGGTCGGACGACCCAAATCTGAGGCCAGGAATCGATACCAACCGGTTGCATTAGGAGTAAGTTTTTAATTTAAATATTGTGGCTTAACACTCTTCAAGTGTAATTGCTAGAAATTAAACACACTTTTTATTTTAACTAGCTTTAGTGCCCTTTCAGTTTATACCCATAGTTGTTAAGTAGGTAATCCAATGGTAGAGGAAGGAGTAATATAATAATTTAGAGGAAATGTGCCTACATTTGCGTGAATAGTGGAAAATTATTCAGGATACACCAGCATAAACACACAAGACCGGGATTCAAACTCTGACCTCCTTGTCATCGGCCAACGGGACTAAATGAGCTTGACATTTAGAACGTGGGCCCAGCAATGTGGGTACCACCTTATACACTCCTATATTTGAATATAACTATAAATAATTGTATTAGAGTTATTTAACGTACACTTTTTAAACTGATTATATTAGCACAAGACTTAGCTGCAAACTTAACTCTAGAAAGCACACAACATTCCATCTCCCGCCAGTTAATTCGTCACTGTGAAAAGAAAAAGTTCTATTTTCCATTATGATTTATTTTTCAGCCATAGCCTATTATGAATCTAACAGTATCTTACAGTCCGTTTCTACAAAAAGTAACTTTATTTATTATCGTGTCTTACTACTTGTTCATAGCAACGCATGTATTATAATTACTCTCTCATTGGATAAGAATGAGGAATAAAGTATTTAAGTGATAATATATCCACATTTGCGTGGTTGAAGAGTGGGAAACCATTTAGGAAAAACTATTCTCATCAAACCCAACTGGGATTCGAGCCCCAATCTCCCCATCATCATCAAGGCCAGCCTAACACAAGAGTGACAACTTAACTATTCGGCCACTGAATCGGGTGAGCTTTTTTTTATGCTTAAAAGTTATCGGAACTAAAATAACTATTTTAATGTACATTTACATCAAGTTACACAGTTGTCCCTTTTGATAATATGATATAACATTACTAATATACTGTATCAAAATCAAATCAATGTTGACCTCAACATTTTTTATATTTACTAAATGGTTCTTACTATCAGTATTCTACAAACTGGTCCACTCGAATTGAGGAATAAAATATACCTGTCAGCCGGTCCACACGAAATGCAGACCAACCTTTAATCCTATTTAACTCCTAACCCCTAACCTAGCATAACCTAACCTAAACAAACCTAACATATCCTAAACTAACCTAAACTAACCTAACATAACCTAACCTAGCCTTAATTTTCCATTTTGAACTAAGTCATTATGAATTTAATTTTTACTCCGCAGTTCGTGTAAAGGTATTACCGAGCTCGGATGAATTGTTCCGCCATTCGTGTAAAATGCTACAAACAACGAGTTAAATTACAGATTGAGCTAAGTTATTGGAAAGCACTTATTTGAAAACTTCCCTGACAGCTGTGACCCAGTTCACTGTAAGTCGTTTGAGACAACTGTAGCCTACATCTTTAAAAGACACCTAAAATGTTCCACTCTTTTTTTTTCCATCGCGTCTTACTACTCATTCATAGATACCCTATATTATGGTAAGTAAATATTCGTAATTTCATCATAAAAATTTTCAAATAAACAAAAATTTCGTATTATTATTAGCACCGCGTCTTACTACCCGTTCGGGTTATACGCACTTACGCTAATGTGTAATGGTAGGGTGATTGTGAGATGAAATGAAGGACCTACAGTTTAACGTGGAATCCGAACCACGGTGGAGGCCTGGCATTCCTCACATTAACAAGATGTCTTGTCAGAGGTGAAGGAAGGGTTTGGTAATCGGATAAATCTTTGCCGGGACCGAGGATTGAACCCCGGCCGCCAGCATAGAAGTCTGACACCTTACCCCTAAACCGCCAGGTCACCGACAATTTCGTATTAAAAATGATTTTATAACACCTGGAAAAATCACGAAAAAAAACACTTTTTCTTATACATTAATTTTTTACAAATATAATATAAAATAAAACCATAAATGAAAATCGATAAAATATTCTAACTCACAATAACAGACATAGATACAATGAAATCACAAAGTAAGCCAGAAATGCCAGGGCTTGCAAGATCAAAAACAACCAAAGCTAAGAATAGAAAAAAACACAGACATGTTAATCCAATATATAGATTTTATTTTCTACTGAAAGGGAATAAAAATACCGTCTAATTTAATATTAAATTGAATAAAATATTTCATGATTACTTTTAAACTATCAAAATAAATAAATAATAAATATTTTATCATTAGATTTGAAATGGAATACAATAAATGCATAGGTTTTTAGGTATATTATTTTCAAGTCTACATAAAAGAGGATAAAATTACGATCGATCTTTGCGAGTCCATTGTTTATATATAGACTAGTCTTTTAATATTTGTAGACATCAATGGTAAGGCCTGCGTGGATTTGACCTTGACCGCTACTGCATTAATTTTACGGCAGTCAAAATCAACATGACCGCTAATGTTAGTTGCGTGTTAACGAACAAACGAAATTTTGCTTAGAGAATATGAAATACGTTTTAAAATACAAATAATAATATTTCGTAAAAAAAACCTTCGATTTCGCGTAAGAATTACTTTATCGTTTTATTTCGTTAGCTCAAAAATACGTAATAATGATATCATTGAACTTGAAACAAGTTTTAGCGTTTTCGAAATACATTTTTCAAACATTTCGTGAAAACACTGTTCGCGAAAAATCTGTTTCCCTACTCATTCAGGTTGTACGCAAATGCATTAATTACACTAATTTTATAAGGATTAGGAAAGTTAAATTTAGAGTAAATGCACCCGCAATGGCGTGGAGGGACAGTGTCAAACCATTTAGGTAAAAAAAACATCCCTATTACATTCGACCGGGATTCGAACCCCAATCTCACCGTCATGGGTAATCCAGTCTATCGCGAGAGTTACACCGACAATTAGATCACCAAAGCAGGCTCATTCCTCCTTTTAAAAAAATAGTGTGCCCCTCTAAAGATGAAGCATTTTATAAACTAGTAACACAAAACCGAAACCTTGGTTTGTTGCGAAGCTGTCAGGCAAGGTCTGGGCATGCATGAAGCGATGCCCATAAATGGCAACCGGGCGTAAACAAGCGTGACCACAATACAAAACATGATGAGTAAACACAACTCAGATGGTCACTGTGTCAATGGTTCATTCACCAAAATTGTTTTTTAGCAACATTAATTTTATTGTCGCACCGTGCGAAGAAAATCAAATCGAACAAGAATGTGTTTTTTTTTATGATCGGTAGAGCCAACATGCACTTCAAAATAATATGTTGATTTGAAACGTCCATGTTGGTATAAATAACGTGGTGGGGAGTTTCCATAATCTTAGGTTGAATAGAGCTATCTGCAAATTTACAGTAACGAGATTAAGATTAGAGAGGTAAAATTTATATTAGGCCTACAGTATAATTTACATAGGAAGAACCTCAGAGGGGGGNGGGGGGGGGGGGGGGGGGAACTGCGCTAACAATGATAATAATTACGTATTTTTGGGGGGGAATTGATTATGTCTATCAAAAATGTCAGCCGCAGATAAATTAACATGACCTGAAGCATATATACGTGTTAGGTGAACTATAGCCTGATTTAGGTTGAAAGATATCAATCTAGAAACTTCTAACATATTTATTTGCGGCCAACAATTATAACATTTCACTAGATTATTTATTTTATTTTATAGGTATTGATAATATATATCAAAAGTAACAGCTGTAGGCCTATATAAAATAACTTGATGTATGAATATATTAAAATTAATTTAGTAAATATAGTAACTACTCGATACAGTAATGTTCTTAATAACAAAATTAGGGTAGGCCTATAGTAACTTTTCTAGTTGTCCGATAAGGTTCTTCCTTAGAAAATTGGACTGTACTCGCTATTTACTATGGTACCAAAGTTTTTCATTATTAGTCTAATAAAGGAAAGTCTCGCATCGTCAACTAAATAAATATAAATTCATCGTATAGTTGATGTTACATTTACCCTTTTATATAACAAGCGATAAAATTACAAACAATCCTGGATTAAGAAAATTGTTTACAATATGTAGCCTAATTTTTAACTCAATTTTAAAACGGATGGTATAGCAAATGTAGCCTATACCCACACTTCGTTCTAGCCTATTAGTAAAACTTTTGACTTCTATTAGTTTTTTCCTTCCGCGTCTTAATATAATTCGCAATAATTCTGTAATCCCATAGAGTAATTAAATATAAGTAAGTCTCTCAAAAAGTTTATGTTATTTTTCCTTAAACCTCTCGGGAGAAATGTTTGTACAACAATGATATATCTCAATTTTAGACCCAATAGTCAATATTTATATTTTTATTGGTCAAAATTTATAAATGATAAATTTAATAGCAATTTGATGACATGAAGATGTGCAACACCTAATAAAATGGCGAAATTTTAATACGAAGTGTTGACCTTTGTGGACCCAATATTGATCTTTTTATCGGTCCAATCGTACGAATGAGGACAATAATTCTTTAAAAATAAAATTATAAAATCTAAAACTGGGACTTAAAAAATGTTTTAAATAAATATAGCGCAATTTATTCTTAGGTTTGCTAGTGTATATTATTTCGTTTCACATATATGAGTTTTGAGTAAATATCTCCATTTTTAGACAATAGAGCGAGAAAGTCCGTGCGAAGTTCTGTACCATTTATTTTTAAGGGAATGGCTAGGGGCAACATTTATTGAATTGTACATTATTATTTGATAAGTTTGACTACGTGGAAAACTAAAACATTTCTCAGAACTAACAGCCTACTTTATTATTATGGTTGACCTTCGAACGATCCAAGTCTTATGATAACAGTAAATTCAGTGTACACGCTGCTACAACACATACACGTTAAGTTGAAACTGCACCCACACGTATCGTGGCTAGAAATGAATATTTTACTAGAAATTTTGAGTCTGAAAATTTTCCGTTGGGGCGGCTTGCGCTGGAGGGGTTAAATTGTAGAGGTGTCACCGAGAGTCTATTATACTTTAAAATAATAGTGTGTTAAAAGACGAGTGGGTTATTTATAAGAAGGGAGAGGGGGACGTAGATGAGTGATGTTTAGATAAAAAGCGCGGGTGATAAGGGGGAGGGGGGAAGAGACAAATTTTGGGCCAACCTTAAAATTATTTTAATTAACTTATTGATGATAAGAGATTGAAGCATGATTTATGAACATTGTGGGTCAACAAAGGCTCGCATTCTTATGTTTCCTTATTACTTTTTTTTCCACCGCCTCTTACTACCCATTCGGTTTGTAAGCCTATGTACTAATTAGACTACGCTAATGTGTTAGGGATGAGGAAGAGAGAATTTAGAGGAACTGCTACCGTGAAAGTGGAAAACTATTAGGAAAAACCACTATCAGTGCAACCGACTGGTATCGAACACCTATCTCCCTGTCATCGGCAGTCTAGTCTATTGTGAGAGTAGCGCGTTAGTTTTTGTTTACAGTAAATAAGAACAAACTTAGGTACTAGAAAAAAAATCTTCGTAAACAGTAATGCGCAAGAAAACTAGAGCACAAAGGACTTCACTTGTTGGGATGTTAAGTAAAGGTCCCCACACACACGGTCATGCCTCGCTCGCATGATGCCAGGCTTGTCAGTTGGATTGTTCAATCCAAAATTGATCGTGAGTGGGGCATTCATGCTAGGAATGACGGCTTGTCTGGCCAGGAATGAAGGATCAGACGTGTTTGAAATTTACTGCTATGCCTGAGATGATGACAAGGCAGACAGTCCAAAACTGATCGTGTGTGAGTAACGTCGAACCCGGAACGACTGACGCATGCGCAGTGAACCTACTGATCTCACGCTTTTAGCATTCATCTCTTTGTTGTTTTGTGTGCTGGAGGTTGCTATTCGTTTTATCATGACTCCCAATCCTAAATTAAACTCTGTTGAATTCATGACGGACTTTATCAATTTGTAGGTGACCTGGCGGTCTAGGGATAACGTGTCGGACTTCTGTGTTGGGGGTCCGGGGTTCAATCCTTTGTCCCAGCATAGATTTATTTGATTGCCAAACCCTTCCTTCACCTCTGACAAAACGTATATTAATCACAACTTGTGAATGTGTGGAATGCCAGGCCCCCACCGTGGTTCGGATCCCACGTTAAACTGTAGGTCTTCCATTTCATCTCACAATCAACCTACCATTACACATTAGTGTAAATACGTACAACCCGAACAGGTAGTAAGACGCGTTGCTAATAGTAATAATAATTTATCAATTTGTACAAATCGTTTCCAGTTTTGTGGGAAGTGAAAAGTAAAGAGAATAGTAATAAGTTTAAAAAAGAAGAGGCTTATCAGAAAATAGTTTGTTTAGTGAAAACAATATACGAGGGTGGAAACGTTGATTTTGTTAAATCACTGCAACGCTCCACTATGGGCTAATAAATTATCGCAAGTAAAAAATGTACAGTTCACATATTAGAGAATTACAGTCCAAGCATGAACCGCGTGTGGTGAAACGTGACAAGCCCGGAATGACACTTCTGGCATGACAAGCCTGGCGTCAAGAGGGGCATGGCAAGCCTGGCGTCAAGAGGGGCATGACAAGCCTAGCGTAAAGAGGGGCATGACAAGCCTGGCGTCAAGAGGGGCATGACAAGCCTGGAGTCTAGAGGGGCATGACAAGCCTGGAGTCAAGAGGGGCATGGCAAGCCTAGCGTAAAGAGGGGCATGACAAGCCTGGCGTCAAGAGGGGCATGGCAAGCCTGGCGTCAAGAGGGGCATGACAAGCCTGGCGTCAAGAGGGGCATGACAAGCCTGGAGTCAAGAGGGGCATGACAAGCCTGGCGTCAAGAGGGGCATGACAAGCCTGGAGTCAAGAGGGGCATGACAAGACTGGAGTCAAGAGGGGCATGACAAGACTGGAGTCAAGAGGGGCATGACAAGCCTGGCGTCAAGAGGGGAATGACCGTGTATGGGGACCTTAGGCCTACAACTTGTCAGTTCAAAAAATAAAACGTCAAAAGAACTAATAAATCGCTAGTTTAGGTAGGCTCGTGGTCTAACGCACACACGCCAAACTCGTAGCACGTGGGCCGCATGTACATACAATGTTGTCCCGAATCATCTATTTTAGAAATACAACATTTGGGTAAGATGATATTTGTGAATTGAGTATTACTTGGATAAATCTAGCTAGTGAAGTTGGTGCCCAAAATTTTTACTTTATAAAAATCACTTTCCGAGAAAAATGAGATTTGTGAACCAAATATGTGCAATATTTGGCAGTACACAGGTCCCCCCTCAGAATTTTCAATTTGTCATAAGGCTCATTTGATCAAATTAGTTTGACACACCTGGTTTAAGGAATCACTCCCACAGTAGACTGGATTGCTGATGATGGGAGTTCAGGGTTCGAGTCCCTACAAGGTGTACTGAAAGTGTTTTTCTTAAATAGTTTTCCATTCTACTTACAAGAAAAATCAGATACATTTTTCTAAATTGCGCCTTTTTCATTCTTATCTCATTAGAGTAAATATGTGGATATCCAGACGGGTAGTAAGACGCCAAGCTCAAATTAACTAAAACACGTTCTATATTCCACGAGTATTAAATACATGAATAAAAATAGAGTAGGATTCTAGTAGAACGGAACTTTTCGTAATTTATGTATAATTTTTTTTCCCATAGACAGTTATAACTTTTTTACTTTATTGTAGACCTAGTAAGTTAAAATTTTATAGTTATTTATATATCTATGAAAGGTGATAGTTGCAGATTACATAGATGTATTTATAAATATTTCTAAAATGTTTCAGTTGGCCTAGACCTGACTTTTATAACTGTCAACAACAACAAAATCTAAAAATGTATATGTCACTATCACTTTCCCCCTTTTTGGTTTTACTTTCATTCACCTCTTCCCTTTTCCTCTTTGGTTTCCTTAATTTCTTTCGTCTATTGACTTTATCTCTTTTTAAGTTTCTTAATTTAATGCACTATTTAAAAAAAACATAAGGTTCGACCTTAGACTATTAAATCGTAGTGAAGGCAGAAAGTCTGCTACTAGATTTCACGTTCATCTCAACTTACCTGATATTTAAATGGATCTTTATTGCCTTAAAAAAAAAAGCTCGAATGTAAACAGAAATTGGATTACGAGTTGTGTCTCTGACTGGTGAGAAAAATCTTATCAGGAAACAGTGCGACAAGCAGCCGCCTAAAGGTCATCGGCCACAAGGCCAGAAAAAATAAAAAAGGAAGTTTTACTAGCAAGCAAAAATCTCGCTTGTTCAAAAGTTTAAAAAGGTTTGTTTTCTAGGTCAATTTTCCCACTGACGTTGGAAGGTTTTTCGTTTGCTGAGTGACTTTTCTGTGAAGTGTGAAACCTACTCTGGTAGAATAACTAGATGAAGGCATTTCAATAAGTGAAAGCGTTCGTCCAAGAAAGTTAGCGCTTCTCTATATACTGCTAAAACTTTCTTCTACTTAATATTTAGTTTTAAAGGAATTTAGATAAAATAAAGTCAGAATATTGCAAGATAGCATTCCTAAAAATGTTAACTTTTACTTAAAGGATATGTTGACTCAACCCTTTACTTGATTACATGTGTGTTTTGGTTCTTTCAATGATGCGATTGTCCGACACCTTGACTCAGCTAAAGATCAAAGGCTCGATCTCCGCCAACACACACACAAAAAAATCTATCAGTGGTAAAAATTGGTATTTTCCTTTTTACACTGATGAAATAACCGACGGGGAAACTCGAGGATGTGTCTGTTTAAGAGTTTATTTTAGTTATTTTGTGTGTCATGTGACGAATTAATTCATTGGTTTAGAACTATACATTAAACCTTATAAATTGTCGTCTTTTCTACGCAGTCGCTGAAATTCTCGACTCTGGGTAAATTGAAGTTTAGTGTTGTTCCACTAAGTTCAGGGTCATGCCTAAACTATGTAATGATGTTGAGAGGGGGAAGAACTCTTTTTTAAGTCCTCTACATGGTGTTTCATAGGGGGGAGGGTGGGTGAATCATAGTGTCACGTAGCACAGATTTTAAACATGAGTTCTAATATTGAAGGGATAATTATTATTGTTCATATTTTCACCGTTAATAAACATACATAATAAATAACGTCCGAATATGCATGGTGTTGAAAATGCAAGCTAAGCACTTATTTTAGACCTATGTTTCCCGATGTGAAAAGTTACGTAACACAGGGTGAAAGGGCTACTTGGTGTTACATGGGAAGAGAGGAAGTCAAAAAAGTTAAGAAAAAAAAAACGTTACGTGGCTTATGAATGACCTCCCAGGTGCCCATATTGCAGCCAAATTAACTGAGTTAAAAGTTTACAATCAAACCAGAAAACGTATTGAAGTGTTGTTTTCTAAATTATTTATTTGACAATCAACAAAATTGTAACCAGAGAAATAGTGATAGTTTGTCAATCAAGTGCTTGTATGACCACGTGTTAACAAAGTACCTACTCGTTTGATTTCCCTAATGAAAAATAATTAAGATAACACCATCATCGTTGGACGCGCGTACTTAACATCGAGGTCACGATGACGGGGGTCTAGGTTAAACTCCAGTCCTGGTGCACTAATCTATTGTATTTTACCTATATGACCCGCCTTGGTGGCGTAGTTGACTAACGCGCTTGTCGTGTTGAGCTCGACTGCTGAGGACGGGGAGATCGAGGTTCGAATCTCGATTCGGGTGAACTGGGGGTGGTTTTTCCTAAATGGTTTTCCACTCTCCTTCCACGCAAATGCGGGTTCACTTCCTCTAATTCAACCTTTTCAATTCCTAATCCATTAGAGTAATTAGTACTTAAAACGTATAACCCGAACGGGTAGTAAGACGCGGTGCTAAATATTAATTAATTAATTTACCTATATGCTTTTCCACTCTCTTCAACGCAAATTAAAGTACATGTCCTAAATATTCTACCTTCCTCATCACTACCCCATTTGCGAAATTAAAATGCGTGTAGTAATACGCTGTAAGGGATTTTTTTTTTAAATAACGTCCTTATTAATATTACTTTCTGTGGTAAGGACTCACTAGGTATGCTGAAAAGTAAACTCAGGGGTTCGCTTGAGGGCTTCTTTTGACGACGCGATGAGAACAAATCTAAATAACCTTCTAGCGTTTTAATTAAAAAATATCAACAAGGCAAACTTAATAAAAAAGGATGAGAGGTAGAGAAAGGTACAGGCCTATCCATTATTTACACTCTAATAGGAGGAGTATGTTCGATACGTTTATGGTAAGTGAACTTTATATATTAAGCATGGGCCTATGTAAGGGGGTCGTGGGGTTAAAACCTCACCAACCCCTCCACCCCTAAATTTCCCTAAGTTTTTAATGTAAGACTTTAAGATGGCTTTGTATCAAACTGACAATAATTTACAGAGACGTTCACTTTTTTAAATGTTGCCAGGGAAGGAGCACTCCAAATAGCTTTTATAGGTATAGTTTGATTTTGGTAGGAAGAACAGTAGAAGTTAGTTACTAAAGTTACTAAAACAATGTTAATATATTCATACATAAAGTCATGTCATCTGCAGATGCTACTTTTGATAGATATTATCAATACCTATAAAATAACACAAATTATATAAGAAAATATTATCAATGTTGGCCGCAAAGAAATATATTTTGATTTTCTCTACTGTTCTTCCAACCAAAATCAGGGTATATTTAATTTTCAAAGATATTCCAGACGAGTAACCCTATTTTTTTTTAAAAGAAATAGGGTTATCGTAGGAGGCCAGTATAAATAGCTTCTATACGAATATATTATTTTTAGCTCCAAACGAGGAAATTCCAAATAGCTTCTAAAGGCATGCAATTTTAAAAAGGTGCTGGCAGAAGAGCATTTCAAATAGCTTCTATAGGCATCTAGCTTTCTAAAAAAAATCAGCCTAAGAACACTATAAATAGCTTTTAAGTAATTCTAAGCTTTAAAAAAATTGAGTGAAGACTAATTCAAATAGATTCTTAGGAATATAATTTATAAAAAAAATAATAGGATGAGCACTTCTTAAAATAGCTTTAATAAGCATGAAAATTTCAAAAATTTGCCGAAAGCCAGAAATAAACAGCCTCTGGGAGTATCCAAATTGGGGGAAAAAAAAAAATGGGGAGCACTATTCTATTCACATATTGAAAAACACAGCGTAAGTTGGCAAAATTCTGTCTACATTCCTCATTTGTGCTTTGTGCTCATATGTTCCCGAACATGCACATTTATACTAAAAAAACTGAGCGTTTAATGTGGAAAAATGTGACGGGCAATCCTGACGGAATAGTGACTACTCAAGATGATCCGTCACATTAAATGTTCATTTAAAAGTCTGAATTGTTTGGTACAATTTTTCATATGCAGGCAAAAACGAGCGCAAATAAAGAACAATCGAATAACACATAACATTTTGTTAAGTTGATCTTTTTCAATATGTGGCTGGCCAGTTTGAACTTGAGTTCTTTTTTCATGTTAAGGAATAGGGAGAGCTCAAGTTGGCCCACCTCATTAAATGCTTTCTAAAATGCCTAATTTTAGATCACAAATTTAAAACGTTCATATCCGGACACAAAAGAGCACAAAGGAGCACAATCGAATAATTTACAGGTACTTTTGTTTCTTTGTGTTTTTCAATACGTGACTGGCAAGATTAAGCTCAAGTTGGCCAGTGACATTTTATTTTCTCTAAGGCCTAGTTTCACAGCATAAATGTTCATGTTTGGTCCCATATGTACAGTAACCCCATGGCTTCTTTGGTGCTCACTGACAGCTCACAGCTGACTTCTAACAGTATATATTTAGGTATATACATAAATGTTGACTGTCAGAAGTGACAGATGCTAAACACGTTTTTGCAGATCATCTGGTTCGGCGTAGGGATACATAATTTGGTCTAGTAACTTTTCATAGCCGTCCGCTTTCAGTAAGCAACAAAGAAGCCATGGGGCTACTGTAGCACAGACTTTTTTTTTTTTAATCGGCAATGCGGCAAGCCAACTTGAGTTACGTCCTCAGTCTTGCCGAGGTGTGTGGGTGTTGGGTTGGAGTCAATTACGTCACTGATAACGTTAGACTGGCCGTCGCAGTAATAAGAGAACCTGTTTCTACTATCATGAAAGGAACAAGGAAAAACATACCAACACCACACTCCACCTTGTCTGCCCTTGATGTAAATATGGAGACTAACTTCCACACACCTGCAGATGTCAGCAAATAGTTTATAGGCCTGACTCAGCAGCGTACTCGAAGTAAACGACACACACACAGCGTTTCTGCATGACTAGCCCGTGATCTCATAGTGCCATAAACAATGCTCACTTGCAAAATGTCATCTCAAAGTCACCTCATCAGATTGAGCGTATCAGCATGATTGTTTTTATTACCTTTACCAGTGACCTATACGATATAAAATGTCAGGCTTGCAATAGGCTCAGGGCTGTTACTAATTCCTAAATAATATAAATTTCCCTGCGTTTTCCAGAAGGTATTATTATTTTCCCAGACACTTTAGTGAGTTGGCTGGTATAGAAGAAAGAGAGATCAATTTTATTAAAATTTAGTCTTGTGAATTCGAGTCATTGGTGTTGTTTAGAACAGGATGATTTGACCTTGATGGGGAAAACTATGCAATTGTTACGCAACCCAATGTTTCAGGAAGAAAAGAAATTTAGGCGGTGAGTAGGGGGAAGAAGTGACATATATTTGAATCAGAGAACTTATTTCTTCAGTTCGCTAAATACCTTATCTGCAAAGGCCTACTATTTAAAGCTTGTAATGCCCCCTAATTCACAATAGTATTTTTTTTATTTCTTTTTTAATTTGAAATTGTCTGTGGTTTTTAAGCCACAAAAATTGCCCTGAGTTTTCTCAGATTTCCAGGTAGGTCTTTGTGGTAGCCCTGTAGGCTGGTTTGCTGGTAAAGAAGAAGTAGCGATTTTAATTCGTCAGTGCATTGAGGATGATTTTATATAGTTATTATTGTTATTATTATTCATTGTGGTTCACTCGTCCGCTCTTCATGCTAAATTATTGACTAAACTGTTAAATAACCCCTCTGTCACCCTTTTGATAGTGTTAAAAAAAAGTTTCAAAGTGTCTAAAATACCTTTTTTTTTTAGCACTGCGTCTTACTAACCGTTCAGGTTATACGCTTAAAAATGTACTAATTAGGCCCTGCGTTAATGGTTTTAGGGTAAGCATGGTTATATTTAAGAAGTGTACCCTAATTTGCGTGGAGGTAGCTTAGATAATAATTTTGGAAAAACCACCCTTAGTACACCAGACGAGATTCGTAGCTCGATCTTCCCGTCATAGACAGTCTAGCCTACTGCTAGAGTAGCGGGTTAGACCATGCAGCCAACGAAGCGGGTTTCTTCTATTTTAATAAAATGTAGATATTGTTTGTTTGTCATAAGTAATGCGCGATATCTACAGTAGGTACGCAGAGGGCTGAAATTTTAAAATAGGTAGCCCCTGAGCACAAACATGTACACCACCTCAAAGTTGGAATTTTAAATTTCTTAAAAACTGGCTCGGAAGTACTAAACTTTAAAGGTTTTTATCCTGTCCGTTTGAAACCAAGAAAAGCGTTTCCGGGTTAACCCCGCAATTCATTGCGCGGTTACCCTCGGGCAACGCCTGGTACTTCTGCTAGTTGATAATATTTCTCAAAAGTTACAGTAACGTAGTGATAAACAAAACTAAAGGGAGTAAAACTATTTGAAGCACGATCTCCCCATCAGCCAGACTGAATGAACCCGACATTAAATCTACGTGTCCACCCATGCAGGTAAGTTATATTTTATTTAAACTATTAAAAGTGTTATTATGGATCATATAAGGATACGAATACATGGGTTACTATGGGCATGAAGATAGAAAAAGATGTTTTACTCAATTCACACTTTTTTTTTTATACTGAACGCAAATTAAAATGACGTAGGTATTAATGCAGCCCGGCAAGATTATAATATCAATAATGGCCTAAACTTATTCTTGTTTCGTGATTTGTGTGAATTATAATTATTTTTTTAACGAGTTGAAACATTTATGAATCGAATTCATTAAAACAAAAAAGTTTGGCTATCATTTAGGCCTGGATACTACTTTTATTATTCTACTAAATTTCCTTTTAGGCCTATGTTAATAATTTTTCTTAATACAGTATTCGAATTCGAGAATTGGGATTTGTAGGTAAAATGGACTCGTGCCGTTTCGTGACTTCGACCCAATTCTAGTTGGAACGATATTAAAACAGTTTGAAATATAGTGTAGACTTTTATATTAAATGTCAGAAATAAGTTGCCATCGAAATAAGTTTTTAAATAACAGGTTCTAAGTATGATACGTGGCAGTTGAAAGCACAAAAAATGCACGTTTAAAACCAAAGTAGCAAATTAATCTTTTTTTTTTAATGTAGCCT
Organism: Timema douglasi; assembly: GCA_901482245.1. Taxonomy (NCBI): domain Eukaryota; kingdom Metazoa; phylum Arthropoda; class Insecta; order Phasmatodea; family Timematidae; genus Timema; species Timema douglasi. The sequence goes on along the minus strand of CABEEJ010000694.1, from coordinate 32,505 downwards.
ATGATTAATACACGCGCAAAAAGCAAATGAAGATATCCACCACACGGAGGAGACTATCCTCCCTCATAAGTTCGACCAGATGCAATTAATTAACCCCGGGATGCTGGGTCAGTCAGGCACACTCTACACCATTTTCCAATAATATAAGCAAATAGCTATAAAAGGTATTGTCAGCCACCGCCCAGCTAGAAATGTGGTATCGAAAGAAAAGTATCGATACGGTAATCATTTAAAATATCGGAAGAAAAATATTGATATCGCACTAGTATCGAAAGAAAAGTATCGATAAGAGTAAGTATCGGTATCGATTTTTAGTCTGGAATAGTAATAATAATTTAACAATATTATAGTAGGATTTAGGTACATTAAGCCTATTTTATGTGTTGGAAATATTAATTATGATGAGCTAAAGCCTAAAATAGATTGAATTCTAGAGTTGCAGAAAATGAGTCCACCCTAGTAAACATTTAATCCCAGCATGAGTGAAGATAACAAAAAAAAGTTGTTTCTTTCGATACCATCTCGATACCGGAGTGCGATAAATAATATCAGTAAAAGTATCGAGTAAAAAATTACTAGTATTGAAAGGAAAATATCAATATTAGTAGGGTATCGATACTTTTTTCACATCCCTACGCCCAACTGAACCAAAAAGTACCGGCAATCTTTCGGTTCGACGCGCAGAGAAGCTATAGGCTGATTTTGGTAGTAAGAACAGTATATAATATCTACTACAGCTACTAAAACAATTTTAATACAATCAAATGCCTAAATCAATTAATGTAATCTTCAGCTATCACTTTTGAGAGATATTATCAACGGGTACCTATAGAATAACACAAATAATATAATATGGTAATATGTTATTAATGTTGGCCATAAAGAAATACCGGTAGTTTAAACTGTTATTGCATCAAAAGTTTATAAAAAAGGTTTTTTTTACCTAGTACCGCTTCTTACTAACCGTTCCCGCATTTGCGTGGAAGAAGGGTAGAAAATAATTTACAAAAAATCTTCCTTAATACACCCGACCGGTATTCGAACCCCAATGTCCTCTTCATCGACAATATAGTCTATTAAAAGAGAGACGCCTTAGACTATGAGTCCAAAGAAGCGGGTTTGTCGCGATATTTATTTTTTGTACCCCGCGGTTGAAATGTCCATATCTCAAACTTTAGGAACCCCTTGATTAATTACTATAGGCCTACACGCGACACCAATTGCACCAAACTTACTAAAATCCAATAAGTACTTGAATTGGTAGAAAAATAATCCATGTGTTAAAATTCGTTATTAATGATCTTAACTGATCACGGAAATTAAAAAAAATAAAAATCTTGATTAGTGACAGGATCACAATCAACTTTATGTTTACGTTAAGTTAATAAACAATATATGCTCAGGATTCAACAAACGTAATAGCTTGAGTAAAACATAGCTCAATGATTTGGACTGTTTTAAAACTAACCAAATGTTAACTAAAATCGACCGGGGTTCAATCCTCGGTCCCGGCATAGATTTATCTGATTACCAAACCCTTCCTTCACCTCTGACAATACATCTTGTGAATGTGGGGAATGCCAGGCCTCCACCGTGGTTCGGATTCCACGTTAAACTGTAGGTCCTCCATTTCAACTCACAATCACCCTACCATTACACATTAGCGTAAGTGCGTATAAACCGAACGGGTAGTAAGACGCGGTGCTAATAATAATAACTAAACTGTGATAAGATTTCGAATACTTGCAATAATAGCTTACTGGAGTTACGAAATAAATGATAAGAAGGGGTCACACACGACCTTTTGGTGTTCGCTAGATGCGGACAAACGACACCATGTACTGTACAAACAAATTAGGTACTAAATTGCCGTATTGATGTTGCTCGTAACATTTGCTAACAGGAACCAGTGGGACACGTACCGTAACAGTTGTTCTCGTGGACAACTCTAACGTAAAGTGAATGTCACGTCAACGTTAAGTGAATCTTGAAGACTTGTGTTTTAAAGAACTACGAAGAAAATCGTTTCATTACGTCACGTAAACGTTAAGCTGATAGTAATCCCAGAATAATGAATAAGTGATGTAACGTGACAACTCTTGCGTCAAGTGAACGTCACGTCGACGTTATATAAAGTAAAACTTGTGTACTTCAATTTTTAAAAAAACAACAGGATAACACCTACGTTACGCGAACGTTACGTAGTGATCCCGGCCTTACTGTTGAGCGAAATCTCTCTTAAACAAACTCAATAATTAGAAACGTAAATTTTGTTCTCGTGTTTGAAAATTAATATCAAGTAAAATATGTTAAAAGAGAAGTGTGTTATCTTTAAAATTAAGGTATTTAAATTATATTTTTAACAAAAGTTTTATGGTTAAATTAAGTATGAGCTGAACGTGGAGTAACATACCGTGTATTCAATCAACACAATTTCTGATATCTATATTGTGAGCAACACATAAGTTAACAAATATGAGAATACTTAATAATTGGTCTGGCAACGCTGTAAATAAGTTTTAATTCTATATTCAAAATGAAGCTATGCAACTAATTAAAACAAATGCCACGTTCAAATAATGTCTACATAATAATATGAACAAAATTAGAACGGTAGACTTAACACTAAAAATACACTGTTGAAACGCAACAATTCACACATACACACACATACACACACATACGACGAATTTTAGCCGGTGCGTGTGTAGTCAATAGCTTATTAATTGAATTAAGTACCAGATATAAGGCTGCATTGACAGGTTTATACAACATTATATTGCGTTTATTAAGTGCTTTTATAAACATCACTACGAAAACATACATAGGCCTAAACCTAAAAATAACATTTCATTTTATTTAAAAAAAAGAAGTTTACGTTCTTTAAATATACATACAATAATAATATTAACCTTTTTGATTAAATAGATGTTATATTATAATGTCGGCAGACTTACTTTCAGGTTCCTATAACTATGGTGACCGTGTCGGCAAATTTTTCTGTATCTATTTGAAATCTTCTAGGGCAATGGTATTCCAAATCTTGTTCTGAGTAAATATACACACGCGAAATCGAGTAACAATCTAGAAAATTGTTAAGCTATTATATTATTTTTTCACAACACCTAAAGTTATTTTCAGATTATTCGATATTTTTTGTAGCACAAAAGAAACCACCACAATAAGTTATTTTATATTGAACAGCACTACACACGAAGGAGAATGGGAACTCTATACAAACTTTACAGCATTGTTGCACTACTTGCTACATTATTACAAAAAGTGAATCCACGATTTTATTGGCAAAGACAAGAAAAAAAAGTGTCAAATAACACTTCTTGACGATAGATACAACCGCGTTCTGTTCTAATATTCGGCAGCTTAAAAAAAAACCGTCGGTTAACACGATAATCGCTACAGAACGTCCGCACCTTAGAAGCGCCAACCGCTTACTGATTGGTCGAAGTGTGGAACGGAGACTGTGCTTGGAAACGGGCGGGCCACTCACGCTAACCTGGACGAGTTCATCACGACGGCACGAATGAACCGAAGGGGGGGTGTTGGGTAGTACACCTACAATATAATACATGAATAATTATTACTTTATTAAAACCCCACAAGTCCAGTGATATTAAGTGATAATTCTGTAATAGGACATATTTTAAAAGTTGTAAGCCAATAAGAAAACGTGTTAGTAACATAGGGCTCTAATTGCATTGTGAATCATAGTAAATGTAATCAGGTCAATTTAGTTTATTGTTGATTAGTTTTCATAACATATTTATTATCGTGTTCATCAATAAATAATCGGCATGAATAAATTTCAACATATAAAAACTTAAAAGACATGGATTATGTTGTTGTGGATTAGTACATTAGTAAACTATACTCTGCTACGCTACCACTTCTGGCTATAACGCAAAATTCACTTATTTGAAGCAAAACTTCGAATATCTGTAAGTTCATTGTCTGCCACAGACTGCACTGCTAGCCTTCATGCCGCCCGCCGGAGGAGGAGTGGTTCGAACTAAAAGTGTACAATTTTGGACTCAGGGATGACTCGACTTTTCCTCCAAGCACAAAATTTTTAACCTCTAACTTTATTAGAATCATCTCTAAAAAATATCCATGTTGGGTCAGTAGCGCCCAAACATTTTTTTGGGGGGAGAGGGGAGAAGAAGGTGATTACAAGAGGATTTTGAGGTACTTGTCCCCCCTTCATCAGCAAACATTTGGCAATTAAATTCCTTAAAGCTACATGAGTAGTTGTAGAATTTTTTTGAAATTATAACCCTCCAGAATCTACTTGGAGTGGTCTTATGTCTTGGCTATTTTTTAAAAAATTTGGATGTTGTAAAAGACAATTAAAACGCTCCTCACATTAAAAAAAAAATTGACTCAGTGCCTTTAAATTTAGAAGCTACATTTTTTTTATCGTATACCACCTTGAAACCCCATTTTTCTGATTCTGCCACCATTGGGTATGCCTTTATAAGTGCTCAAAGTATATTTTAGCTCTTGGAGGGAAGAGGTGCTACGTAGCCTAAGTTTCTAAGTAATCTAAAGTATCATATATATTTAATCTCTGCCCTTAATAACCATAGATATTTACTCCAGAAAGCTTCTAGAGGCATATAATTAATATTCGTAACTTGTCTTTGCCTGGAGCTGTTCAAGTGCTGTGACCCCTAACCCCAAACCCTCCCTGAAATGTTGACCTGGCTACGGCCTTGTTTGATGACACGCATGTGCGTCTCTACCTCCACGGGAGGCGGCCTAGGCCTCGGTAACATATACACCTAGTTGGTTCACTTTAAGAAATAACTTACCAGACAATTCAATAAGTATTGAATCACCTTTAATGTGTCTTCTTTTTAAGTCAACAACCTGAAGTTTAGATTAATATGATTTATATCCATAGTTATGCGTGCTCTCAACCGTGCGGCTGATAAGTGCTACCTGAACCTTCCGGAAGAAATCTCGTGTACTAGGGATCTCAGGAAGTGTTGTGTATCCTGTTCTCTTCCACATAGAATTTCAAAGAGCGAGCGTGAAAGGGATTGTCAAATTTACAGGAAAGCTATATTCAGATAGGCTCACCTTACAGCGGTATTTTACATGCCGCAATCGACATTGGACCAACAGATTCACTTCCCCTTTGAAGGAAGTTATGCTACGAATGTTTATCACTCAACTAAAATCTATCGGCCTCAGCTGGGTTTGAACGCACAGGCATCGGGTCTTGAGGTGAGCTCTTTACCCCAAGACCACCGAGATCGATCTTAATGTGTGCATATATATCACACGCACAAAAAAAAAGTAATCAAATGTTCAGCTAGCGAAGCCATTGGATTAAAGAAACAAAGGGGTTAAATAGGAGGAAATAAATTTTTAACTCATTTTCCAATTTAAGCATTCTTAAAATCATCTACATTTGACATTTCTATAATTTTTCAATAATTTTTAATATCTAATTTAGCATGCATCAGTAACTAAACTTCAATTTAAAAAAAAAAATCCAATGACACATCTTATAACTCGTCAATTTAACAAAATTGTGAAGCGATTCTTTTAACATGATCTATTCTTTTCATGTGTTTATAAGTTATGATAAAATAATTATATAAATTATAGTATAGTTCATATTTTTTTTAAAAAAGTTTTAATAGTCATATAGGCCTATACATTTGTTAAAACCCTCACAGCTTGTGGCCACCACAGCGGGTCACACACACTTGATAGACGGTGACAATCATGATAGCTGTAAGTTGCATTGTCAACGTTAGTTTATACGAATTTATTTTCTTCGTGGTAATTTCAAGGGCGTGATGATTACATTTGTGTCCATGAGAGAATCGACACATTAGGTTCCATATTCTACCGACCAAATAATAAATTACAATGGATCCTGCTATCGGCACTAGGAACAAAGATTTATTGAACACATTTTCTATTTTGAATTACGAAAAGATTAAAAGCCCTTTCAATCAGAATACGGACCATTCTCTCAAAAACGATTGGTCAGCACTTGAAGATTAACGCTCTCCAAACCCTAACCAAAACGCCCAGTTTATTTATTATTTTAGCTGACATGTGTTTAATTGTCAGTTTCAGGTTATTTAAAACTCTTTAATTTAAGGATACGAGATAATAGATGTGGAATGAATGGAAATGCACCATAAGTTATCTAGAGAAAGAATAGGAAATTCACGTTAAAAATTAGTGTATAAATCAACTTGCAAGGGCCATGGATGGGGATTCGAATACCAACCTCATAAATGGTGTCCTACTATAAATCCAATTCTAACGCCTGAGACCACACGGCCACTTACCATTTTAAGAAAATTGAAAAAAATTCTACTTCAAATTTTTTCTGTGAGATGTCTTAGCTCAGTTGGAGTACTGAATTAAGTGTCCCAAGCTTGATTCCCTGCATGGCCAAAAAAAAATCTTTCTGGGAATTGAGGTTTTCCCCCTTTCATTGTAATAAAATTAATGGCAAGAGGCAATATGTTGAGTCAGTTCTATATTTAAGCTATTTTATAAATTGTGAGTTTATCCAGTGCCTTTAATTGGAATTCTCTTGACTTTTATCTATTTTTACTAAAGTCCCTTTTTACATAGACTAGTCCTTGTGTAGAACGTTCCAAGAAAACAATAGCTACATATTGCATCATCGTTCTCCTAATTTCGATCGAACATCAAAACATCGTAATAGATATATATATTGTGTGTGTGTGTTTATTAGTGTGTAGGAAGTTTTTCCTCTCTTTGGTTTACTTGTCCTTGCTTATTTTTCTTTTTAGAACTCTAAAAATCCTATAGAGTACAGCGGCATGACTTGAGATATTTAATCGATTGTTCACTAATGTATAAAAGCATACAATTCAACATGATGAATGGGAATATGCTAGGGATAATTTTAAGATATTGAACCACTTCAAATTTTACTCAGGAGTCCTTGAAATTCAAGACGACTTTTCTTATTGTCTGATTTGTTTGATTTTGATTCTATACATGTGTTTCAAGGTGCTGAAAACGAATTCAACGATAAAATTATCATTTTGAAATAATAAGCCACTAAAAAAAAGCAAGATGGATATCGAAATTTCAAATTTTGTTATTTACCGTCTGATTTGTTTGATTTTCTGTTTATAGATGTGTTAGACACAAATTTAAGGTCAAACATGATGTGTAACATCCCTTTTTAATACAAAATTAATAAGTTGCTTAGTAACATGGTCAATTTTCTCTAATTATCTAGGTTATTGATGTGTCTCATGTTATTTTAAGTTTAAGATCGACTGTGATATGTGACTCATGACAGACATTACACCTACGAGGAGAGCATATGAAGTAACAGTTTGTGCACTGTATATTCTTTAGCATCGCGCATACCAGCATAATAAAAATGTACCGGAGTATTAAGGTAACATTACTCTGAATTTAACAGAATGGCGTAATCAACAGTTTAATTCATTTTCTCAGTTTCAGTACTGGGACATCGTGATGAAACTATAAATACCGTTTGTTAGCTTACGTCCGTTCTCTTTGACAAACAAACTTCATCTTGTATCTTGCAGCCTTTACCCTGGTTCTTCGCTTTGAACCACACAAACTACGTTCGTTGAACAGCAGTGCATCCCAACAACATGGCTGAACTGGTATCAAAACATCCCAACATTGACAGAGGGTTCAGTGCTGGCAAACTCACTGTGAAGAAAAACAAATGGGGTCTTCTGCGTTACACCCCTTGATCAAGCCAATGAGCAAAGTAATGCTTGCATTAAAAGGGATGGAGGACCTGTTGGGGTTAAAGACAACCCAAGTGCCCCCAGGTGTTGGATGGTGGCTATACCTGAAGCCATTAGGATCATTCACGAATTCCAAGATGAAATAGGAGGATGCCACAGTTACACAGTTTACAGTTGAGTATTGTTTTTAATTATTACGTTCGGTTATTATCAAAGGCTATTTTCAAAAGGTTCTTTATAGAAATTGCATCGGCGCTAGCGTGGATTAGGATGGGAAGACCACAGATATGAATCACACGGCGAAAAAATAACCCAAGTGTACCCGACTGAAATTCCAATCTCAATTTTCCAGTCTCCAGTGATCCCGTTTGTTGCGAGACTGATGCCTTAGGCTGCGGGGCCACCAGTAAGGTTAAAAGAATTGTTGGAAGGATCGTCGATAAGGTGAGACGTGACTCATTAGCTCCTAATCTTTTGTAGAGTCAAATTAATGTTGTGAAATAAATTTAATTAGCAAAAAATGGCATCGTAAATTAATGCCTAAGAGGACATAAAAGATAAGGAGACCTTAGTTATTTCGAATACACAACTCCAAGAATTTTTTTTTTTTACGTTTTCATATTAAGGGGCATAAAAGAGGAATAGGCTATAAGGTTTGAATTTTGTTTTATACCCTTCCCTTTCCTTTTTTCTTAATAAATGTGCGGTGCCATCTGTCTCCAAAGTATACACCCCTTCCACCCTTATATAGTCGCTTCCCCTACCCCTTCTCAAACCAAAGCTGCTATTAAGCCACAGTGAAAGGAAAGGGGGAAGAGAGGTAGAGGGTTGACGTAGACAATGGAGACCGCAAAGAGAAAATAATATCGAAAGTCTGTAATACAATTTTATTTCACACTCAAAGATTTCCTCAAACTCACCATACTTTCATCTTAAAAATTAAATGCAATTTTCAGAATGGCTGTAGGACAAATTGTTCGGGCTAAGATAACTTAGTTTGATATATTTTTTAAACTGAGAAAACTTAATCAAAGAATAGGTACATTTTGTAAATATATAAAATCATACCGACATATATATATATGTCGGTATGATTTTATATATTAAAAAATATATCAAACTAAGTTATCTTAGCCCGAACAATTTGTCCTACATATATATATATATATATATATATATATAATTTTTGCAGTATGTCTTACAGCAGTTCTGGCTATCGAGGTGTTAATTACAGTCCAACTTTCATTCTAAGGCACTTATCTGAAAGTTAGGAAAGTTACTAGACCTATTTTTATGTATTCAAGCGTCTATTCATGTAATGTGCAGCTGTAATAATATTTTATAGATGGTATCATTACATAGAAAGTAACGCCAATACAATTTAAAAAAATATTTTCAATTTTGGCGGAAAAAAACAATATTTGTATTTTTTTAAAAGCACTTCCTGTGAAAATTAGACGGTATAATGTAAAGTAGGATTATGGTAGGAAGTACCTTTTAGAGAATACTAACCAATTATTTTAGGTCATAAAGAATATCATTATATTATAATATTATGCAAGCTATTTTAAAGATATTGATAGTGTCTATCAAATGTGGCAGCTAAAGATAACATGACTTGACCTACGAATATATTCATATATTCATATATTCATATATTCATTCATATATATATGTACTTCCTACTAAGATCCTACTGTGACTACAAGAATAAGGAGGGTCATTCTTTAAGGAACCCTCTCTCGCCTGGAGACTGAGTGCAAAATTACAGTGAGATGAAAAATAAAAACAATACCACAACCAGTTGAGATCGAACTTGAGTTTCTCTCATTGGTCAGACGTTCTAGCCACTCACCTACCCATATTATTTAACGTTTGGCTCGTGTATGAATGATTGATTGTATGACAAAACTATTTTAATCTCAAGCTTAATTTTTTTTTTAACATTTCCTAACACATTCTAGTTCTAGATATGATTATTTTAGAGTTCATTAATTCAAATTGTGAATATCCTTGATACAAAATTTCCATTATTTATAATCAAATCAAAATTTAATGAGTTGCTAACCCTATTCTTAGAGGAGAGGAGATAAAATTGCTTTATTATTCCGATAGTGTGCCGTTCGCAATCATAATTCAAATATATCTTGGAAAATTGCATCTGAGTATGAAAATCGAACACGGGACTTTATGGCTTAGTGCCAGCTGGCTACCACCGAGTTATCAAAGTCATCCTTGTACCAAGGGTCATGCACCATTCATTATTCTAAGGTAAAAACATCGGCAAGATGAGTCAAAGGTGCTGGATTGATCTTATTGTTCTGATGTATGTTTTTTTAAAGATTTATTTGAATTTCTTGAGCAAAACTACTATTATACACTCAACCAATTACAAAATGTCAATTTTGTTATAATATAAGCGCCAAAAGAACGTGTTATTATTATTATTATTATTATTATTATTAGCAACGCGTCTTACTACTCGTTCGGGTTATACGCACTTACGCTAATGTGTAATGGTAGGGTGATTTTTCACAAGATGTCTTGTCAGAGGTGAAGGAAGGGTTTGGTAATCAGATAAATCTTTGCCGGGACCGAGGATCGAACCCCGGCCGCATGAACGTGTTAAAAGGCACACACACATAAACAGTCACTCGTGTTCAATAGATTGAAAAACACGACATTCAATGACAATTATTTACTTATTTTTAGTTGTTGCTTCACCTGTTACCTTACTTAGAACTACACTTTCATTTTAATTATTTCAGGAAATGTATGACACATGAATTTGCAAATCAGAACATTTTGTTTTTTAAATGTAACAAAGTTCTGAGGGTAAGATCCCAAATGTATCAAATGTAATATAGAACAGAATATAGTTGCTTCACAATGCATATCTGAATTAAATCTTTGTTTTCCACTCTGCCTCCATTAAAATTTATTTCTACAAGTCATGGCTTACAAACATTCAAAATTTATTTCAAGGAGTGTAGTTAAACACCTTAGCTCAGATAGTAGTGTGAAATTGATTAGGTTTTCCTTTCTCTAAATCTTAAATGAACGACCTGACGTCTGTTATTTGGTGAAGGGGAAGTTAGGAATTAAAAGTGTCTAGTATAAATACAACGTTATTTGTATTTATCAAACAAAAGAAAAAAGCTAACTAGCCCTATAATGTTCCTTTTAATAAACATTTAAAGTTTAATTAATTTAAAATTAGTTGAAAAATTACACCTGGACACGTGAATCGAATCTGGGACCTTTGACTTAGCGTGACAATTCTCTAACACTGAGCTATCCAGGATTCGTTCAATGTTCAGGGTCTTTCTTCACTCATGATTTAAGGTTGTCTGTAATGCACGTGTTTACTTAAAGAAATACAAGCTTAATAAACGGTCGTAATTGACCAAAACATAGTAATATTTCTTCATCTTCCTGTTTTAATAAACAGAAGTTATTGATTTAAATTCTTCAAATAAATGATCAAAATTAACAGAAAAACAAACTCTTATTCAGTGTACAAAATCATGAGTGAATTGAAGCGTTGTTTGGTCCTTGTGTTTCTTAAATAGATTTTCGATGTCTAATGCCTACTTCATACAATCTGTATTTTATAACTCAAAGAGCATTGATGCGACTAGATTTTTTTTTTAAAAAAAGGCATTGTCTGGGCACACCCAGTACGCACGACCATGAAGATAGGCCTCTTTTGCGGTACATAGCTGGAAACAGTAATGAGAAACGTTCTTAGTTATGCAAACTAAACAAGAAATCAACTAGTTTCGCGTTTCAGGAACAACTTAACATAAACTTAGCAAATTTCTCGAGAAATACCCTTGAGAATGTGAACACTGCCTGAAGAAGGAAAGCAAACATTCTCCAAGAATATATTAATAAAAAAAAAGGGTAAACTTAGTCTTACATTTTAAAGCTTATATTCATTTCTTACACGGAAACCTCGCGTGCTCAATATATTACTGACAAGACACTTGCCCAATTTCCAGATTATAAATGTGCCAAACTTTTTTTTTTTAATTAGGTGTCCTATAATATGATTCTGGTAGGATGAAATTATTAGAAAATAGGTAACTGGGATTATTAAGGTATAATTGAGAAGAAATGTAGCCATATTTGTTTGGAGGAAAAGAAAGAAACCATTTAGAAAATAAACACTCACAATACATCCAACCGGGATTCGAGTCCCAGGCTCCCCATTTACCACATAAGATTAAATGAACTTGATACTTGGACCGAATGCCGACCGATGTGGAAAAAAAATATCTTTTTACTGCAGACACATTCTCGGGAATCAAATTTATGGCTCCTTAGATCCCCAATTAGGATTTTTTTTACTTCAATATAAACGGTGATTTATGTTATAGAGAAAAAAAGAGGGTAATTCCAGTTTTAGTCATTTCAACAGATTCTGGGGTAAGTTATACATTTTATACAACCCACACAATAAGTACAGTCCAATTTTCACGCGAAGACACTTGTATAAAATACTAACGTATTTATTGCAGTCTCCAATGATAGCATTTTACTATATTATTTTTATTCTATTTTTGTATTCATAATATATATCAATAATGACAGCTGTTGATCACTTGACTTGGAGTATGAATTTATGAAAATTGTTTTTATAAATTTTTTAACCATTGAAAAAGTATCTTCCTGTGAAAATTGAACTTTATATTGCACTTATTCACTAAAACTTTTGATGAAAAAAAGTGACATTTGCAGAATGTATGACTTCGTGTAGGAATATATAAACATATATTTGGTGACATAATAAAGTGTCAGAGACCCACACAAATGAACGCGTGATCTAAGGCGTTAAACTCACCTCTTACTTAGCTTCGGTTGACTCAGGGAGGTCAGCGTTCGAATACCGACTGAGTAAACTGATAACTCCTTTAGTTTAAGTCATTAACAACACTGTTGTTGAAATTAATGAATAATAAAAACCCTCACCTTTGAATACATGGATTAAAAACCCATCTCGCAGCCAATTGACCAGAAAACGTATCAAACTGTGGAATGCTGTCTTCTTACTTTGACAACAACTATATTTTGATTAGTTTAATAGTGTCTTTGTTCAATAGTAATATTTCAGTTGTTTTTGTATATTTAGTACTAGGTAAATCTATTTAACCACAACGTGATGCAACGTCTGGTTCAAACTGTATTACTTACCCGTGTAAGTAAGGTGTTATTCATGGGGTGACAGTCTCATAAGAGGCCATACTTAAATTACGTAAGGGGTTGGGGGGAGGAGGTCAATATTTTCTTACGAGGGGGTTTGGGGGTGGTGTGTCAGAATCCATCTTATGTAAGGATTTTTTTATCAATGTTAGTGGAAGAAAAAATCTAAAAAAAATAATGTCAAAAAATTATTAAATGTTTTATCCTCAGACATTGACTAACCCCACTTCATTCACTAATTTATTATTTTATACAAATATAAGCTTAATATTTTTCCATTATTATAAATTTTATGTCTAGATATAACTAAACGATTAAGATAATCTAACTTACTAAATCGTAAAAACAAAAACAAAAAAAAACGTAAGGGTAGAGGGCTTAACGGGAAAACTTAAGATCCTTTACGTGGAGGAAGGAGGACGTGTAAAAATAATTTTAAAAAAGCCTTATATAATTTAGGAGGAAGGCCCATAAAGTTTCAGGTTCATCTCGTCTGGGTTGCCGGTGAATAAGAAGTTGGTGCTCGAATCATAGTTGTGTGCAATGAGTGAGGCTATTTAAATAGTTTTACAACCTCCCTTCACACGGATACGGGTACACTTCCTCTAAAATGCTCCGCTTCCCCTCCATACCCGTATACGAGTATCAGCCCAAATAGTTTTACAATTTCCCTTTACACGAATACGAGTACACTTCCTCTAAAATGCTCCGCTCCTTCTCCATACCCGTATACGAGGATAGTCCAAATAGTTTTCTAATCTCCCTTCACATGAATACGGGTACACTTCCTCTAAAATGCTCCGCTCCTCCTCCATACCCGTATACGAGGATATCCTAGATAAGTAGTAAGACGTGTAGCACACACGCCTTACTAGAGACGGCACTTCATAGTGTTAGATTGTGCACGGTAAAAAGTTGTTCCTATCGATGTGTAATGCGCCGTTCGGTTGATCGAGGGCCGGCGTTATCTCGCCAGCCATTCTTCATTCTCTATCAGAATCGTTCAGTCGCTTACAACTTTAGAAAAAGCAGTATTTCTTGGCTTACTAACCACACAAACAATAAATTGGGGGTTCGGACATATCTTTTAAGGGGGAGAATAAGTAGCTAATGATTGTCTTCGCTTTGATACTTTTCTCTATCAAAAGTTCACTTGTTGTTTCTTTGAGTGCTTTATCTACTAGTTTGATAAAACACACACACACATATTTATCTTAACTATTGGACCAAAAATCCACGGCTAGACTTACATTTTACAATAAAATTGTAAGTATACTTTTTGCAGATTATTTTTATGACGGTTTTTATTTTGTATTTTAGTGTTTGAAGTGCACTTTATAAAAAAAATTAAATCAGCACATGATTTACAAACTAACAAACCTGGAAAAAAACCTCTAGTACTACACACTCATCCCTAGTGTTTTATATCTACTAAAAGGATAACAGGACTAACATCTGAGGAAATATTAAATATGTTTACAAACACCACTTGGAAAAGGAAACTAGAGTCACCTAATTTTACTAAACAATTTTAACCACTTAGCTAAGTTGTCAAGATATTTTTTAGAGGTCATAGGATAAATAATTATATTTTTGTAAAAGGTGTTTTAAATATTTTTAATATCTATTTATTTCTCACCGGATATGTAATATACAGTCCAATTTTTATAGAAAGAACCTTAATTTAGAGATAAAAAGTTAATAGAGCTACTTTAACGTATTCATAAGCCAAATCATGTCATGTGTTCAAGTCAAGTCATATATTACAAAAAACTATATAATAACCCAAAAAACATGGTAAAATGTTATCAATGTTGACCGAAAAAGATGTGTTTGTATTTCTTTAAAAGGTCCTTCCTATCAAATTAATACTTCATATTTTTATTGTGACTAATAAACGCGTTGGTTTAGTCGGAAGAAAAATATTTGGGTTTTTATAACTAGCCTAATATGATAAAAACCATATTGTTATGAAGAATAAATGAAAGTGACTTTGTGTATAGCTTTGTTTAGTAGAATTTTAAGGGACATATGTGGAAACAAAGCCCGTAAACGGCTAATGGACTTTTTTTTTGCGTAGTCCTAGGATTGGACGTTTTAAAATTAGTAATGACCAAAGTCCGAAATTTTATTCAATTTAGCGCTTTGGCCATGTCCAAACAGCTAAATCTAGGAATATGCAATTATTAATAAACGACCAAAGTTGAAAATACAGTAGTTAGATTGTTAGGCTAGGCTTAAAAAAATACAAATTTGCTCAAGTGGTCTTGATCATTTAAAATAAGTTTGTAATATTCATCCGATTCTATTTGCATATCAATGAGGTCCACTTGTCCTCTTGTATTCATGTGGTTACTCAAAATTTGGCACGCGCCACTTGGTCGAGAAACACACAAAAATGTTTTTTTCAAAATGTAATGTCAAGCTTTAGTCGTTTAGTAATTGCACAATTCTAGGTTTTGTTGTTTGGAAAAGGCCAAAGCCAAAATTGAATCGAACTTCGGACCTTAATAGTTTTAAAATGTTCAATCCAAGGATTGAGAAAAAAAAAAACCCATTGGCCGTTTTCAGGTTTTGCGCCCAACAAATAGACTTCTATTTAACCTAAATAATCTAATGTTGAAATTTTTCACAAAAACTATGTATGTGTTTTTAGAAATAAATGGGGGAACTTCCTTTATATGTGATACAAGAACACCTCAAATATTTATGAAATCCTACATATTGTGAGTGTTCAGCTCACAAGCAAACGTGTTACTCAAGTAGGCAACCCTGAATCTCTCTTTATTTGGATTACCATTTCAAGGTCATAGACGCCCAATTTGTCAACGCTTGATGCTCAAAAATTTAACACCAATAATTTATGGTACAGTCCAATTTTCATTAGAAAAGCCTTATCTGACAGCTGGAACAGTTACAAGATCTACTTTCACGTATTCATACTTCAAGTGATGAGATTTTCCACTAAAACTGTTGATAAATACTACCAATACCTCTAAAATAAGATAATAATTATTATAATAATAACAACTTTATGGCGTTAGCCCGCAAATGAGCTACTGTGTATTCCCACGTTCACTGAAAAATAAGCGCAGAACAGAAACGTGGTCACGTGACGAGCTCTAAGCCTATCGCAATATTTCCGCCTCATCAGCGCGAGATGTTCCCTACTTAGTCCGTTCTGCCAAGAGATGTTCGGCATGGGAGAGCCGATCAAATCTAAAATTCAACCATCTAAAATCAGTGCGCATGTGCAGTTGACAACGCATGCGCTGTACAGCCAGAAGCAAGCAGACAGTTTCATTGGCCTTTGCTAGGAGATTTGAAATAACCCATTAATGGAAAGTGTGTGTATCGATGTATTGGATTGTGCCAAGACACAGCATTATAATTTGAAAATACCAATAGGGAGAATTATCTAAAATATATGTATACCCATAAAAATAAATTATGTTAATAATCATCTGTTGTAAGTTTGTGTCGCAATGCATCATGGGTCGACATGCAGCGTGTGAGTATCTGCGACACTCAAGCAGATTCTGTTTTCTAATTTCGGTGAACGTGTGAATCAAGCTTTATACAAACCGGGCAGCCGCTGTATGTTGGCGAAAATAGTACCAACATTTGCGACTAAAGGGTGTCATGTGGTTAGCACAATAAGCCCTCCGACCAATAATCTCAATTTTCCAGACCGGATGCACTATTTATTTATTCAAGTAGCTCCTCATTTGTCCTCACGGGGCTAAGTTTGAACCCGTTCCAGACCCACTGCTTCACAGAAAATCTGAAAGTTCCAGGTATTGAGCTCGGGACCTCTTATTCTGTATCTAGGAGCTTTGCCCATTAAAAAAAAGTAATGTTTGTATTTTCTAAAAGGCTCTTCCTAGGAAAATTGTGTTGAACACTTTTTGCTAGGGTTACTTGCCCTGGTGTTTGTTCGGGTAATCCACAACTTGAACAAATCCATGGATTAAAGTTGAGAAGGACACTTTGGAAGGAGATTCATCGGCATTCTATAGAAAAAAGGATGGAAAATTACAATGTGAAAATAACATCGCACCTGATTTGGATTGGACCCGGTGTCCCAAGTCAAAGTTATGAGCGCATTATTAACCCCCAAATCTTACTGGGGATGTACTTTGCACATTGGAAACAGGGTTAGGGATGTGAAAAACAGTATTAATACTTTACTAATATCAATATTTTCCTTTCGAGACGTATTTTTTTACTCGATATTTTTACTGATATTAGTACTCACACTCCGGTATATGATAAGTATCGAAAGAAACAATTTTTTTAATATCTTAACTCATGGGATTAAATGTTTACTAGGCTGGACTGTGGAGGAAGAACAAATGATACTATTTGTCTATTTCTCAATTCTAATTCATTTTCTGCATGGCAAGCAAGACTCTAGCAAATAATATTTTTTAGTTCATCATAATTCATAGTTGTTCTTTTATCTTTGTTTATCAATACGATGCCTGACCTAGTGACGGGGCGAGTGGCGACCAGTCTACTACCTCTTTCTTTATCAATGAGCACGCTCATCACAAAATAAACAAAATAAGCTTTTTTAGAGCTCAACAAACTCGGTTAACACAAGGGTGCCCCGGGCGGCCGAAACAGAAAAGTTTATTTACTTTTCGATACCGATATCTACTGTGATCGATACTTTTCTTTATATACTATTATGGTATGGATATTTTTCTGCCGATACTTTTAAATAGTACTGTATCGATACTTTTCTTTCGATACCACATCCATAGACACAGTACAGACGAAGCAGAGAGGCAGGTAAAGCCAAGGAGATTCTGTAAATCACGTGTTCCTAGGCTTACCGCACATTGGACACAACACAGGTGAAGTATAGGAATAACTCATTCGCACCTAGGACTGGCTGTAGTAGTGGTACAGTTTTCCCGAGTCCTCCATCACGCTGTTTCTTCCACAAAGTGAAATATTGCGATGGAACATCTTATCCAGATAGTTTTAAATAATCCTGTGTTGTACGGTACAAGCAATCCAAACTATATGAGGACTTAACTTAAAGATGAGCTAACGTAAAATATTTCTTCTGAACTGAATTACCTGAATGGTAAATTGTTTCTGGTCAGACCCATTATCGATATTTTTTATGGGTCAAAATTATTGACGGATGAACACTTCCATTGAAGTGTGTTTTATATAGAAGTTCGTCTTCTTCACACGCCATCTCAACTTCTTGAAAACTGTTTTCAATTTACGGTGCCTTGCCGAAACCTCTTCCTGTGCTATGCCTGCCCTGAGTGCAATGTTTGGTGCTTTATTGAAACCTTTTCCTGTGCTTTGTCTGCCATGCGTGCAATGTTTGGTGCTTTACTGAAACCTTCCCCTGTGCTATGCCTGCCCTGCGTACAATTTTTTATGCCTTGTATAAACTCTTTCCTGTGCTATACCTGCCCTGAGTGCAATGTTTGGTGCCTTTTCGAAACCTTTCCCTGTGCTATGCCTGCCCTGCGTGCAATGTGCGGCCGAAACCGCTTTCTATGCTATGCCTTCCCTCTACCTCTGCTTTGCTTGCCTTGCGTCCAACGTGCTGTGGGCATAAATACTTTTACAAACTTTTATTTGTTTGAGGTATAATCATATCTCCTAGCAGAACCAAAGGCGAAGAAAGTTAATTTTTCTATGGGAAGGTTTCTATGGGAAGGTGTGGGCCTCTAGAAAATTTGACTATACCTTTAACCACAGCCATATTGCCTAAGCCAATAAAACCTTTGATAAATATATATATATGGAAGGGTGGGTCCATTAAATTCTGGTGAAAGTGGTGTCTAGCCCCTAACCACCCTTTTTATTTCGGTGCTCTTGAGTGGAACTCCTCTAGAAAAATAGTTTTCTAAGTTCTTACAAGTTTTACATTACCCCCGGTGGTACACGTACCCTAGGTTGAATACTACAGATATATATCATCTCTCAAAAATATTTCTTCCATTCAGTTTAGCATGCATATCCTGCTTCGTAACAGTATGGAAAAAGTGTACAGATAGTATTGTCAGATTTAAATGGAAATACACTTTTCGGCGGTTAAAAATGTATTAAAATAGTTGAGGGGATCGGGGAATAAAAATTATAACCCTCATTTTATGAAAAAATATGTTGGAAATTATTTCTGGTATCTCGTTTCTTAAAATACAAGTTGCTTTTATAGTCAGTCAAGGCCTTGAGGATAGCTGATATCAAGGAATATTTTATAATTTTTTTATAGCTGGATTCAGGATTTCATAGAAGTTTAAATAGTGGAAATATTACATAAAAATTTGTGAGGATTATCAAGTTTTTACCCCAACCCCCTCAACTTTTATATATTTATACGTCAAATCATGTGAGCTGAAACTGTCACTCTTAATAATAAAAAATTATAATAGTACCAATTTTAACAACAGAAATATCTCCTAAAAGTTTTTTTCTACCAGAATCCTACTATAGTGAATCTGTTTTTCTGTTATAGTAGTGAAGCAGGTCTTTTAACAAAAAGAGTAAGAAATATTCTTTCGTGACACCTTAGTTTCCCTACCCCCGACTAAATTACCACGCCTCACGCGTTTCTGTCTTACTGGCAGTAGAGTTTCATAGTTGTAATTTGTTGGGACGAGACTTTTAGAAAAAAACAAACCTATTTTTTAGCTGCCAACATTGGTAACATTTTACTTTATCATTAGTGTTATTTTATCTATTTAAGTGACAGCTTCAGATCACGTGACTTGAAGAAGTGGTAGGTGAATGTACGTCTAGTAACTTTTCTGTCAGATAAGGTTTTTCCTATGAATACTGGATAGTATTTAGTATAACTGCAGTATGTTATTACTACATTAGCCCAGTTAGATTTAATTTAATCCGTTCAATGTGTTTAGTGATTAAATCGTTATTAATTAAATATTACACTCGTATTGGATTATTTAAAGGATGTAATTTATTCAAAATGTATTCATAGCAATTATCTTTCTTCTTATGTCATTACTTTGTTCTCGAAAATATGGACCATGGCTGTCTTTAATAATCCAAAATTGGTCGATTACCTTCCCCCTCTGAAAAAAAACAAAACAATTCAATAATGTTTTACAATTTGCTCTAAATATAATAATTAGTATTGCTTTAGTCTAATATTACTACATTACTTACTGTAACTAGGAAAATACCATTTACTATAGTATCATATTTTAATACTCAATTGGTGACCTGGTGGTCTAGGGGTAAGGTGTCGGACTTCTGTGCTGGAGTCCGGGGTTCAATTCTCGGTACCGACACACATTTATCTGATTGCCAAACCCTTCCTTCACCTCTGACAAGACGTGTATTAATCACAACTTGTGAATGTGTGGAATGCCGGGCCTCCACCGTGGTTCGGATTCCACGTTAAACCGTAGGTCCTCCATTTCATCTCACAATCACATTAGTGTATGTGAGTATAACCCAAACGGGTAGTAAGACGCGGTGATAGTAATAATAATACTCAATAAAATAAAATATGAATTTTATTTATTGAAATAGCTTCTATGGTTAATGTATTATAATTATTTTGAAAATATGTTCTAGAATGGTAAGTTAACGTAGAGTGACCATATATATTTTTCAGTAACTATTCTAAAAAAATGTATTGTAAATAGTTAAAAACAAACAAGTGTGAACACATTTTAAATAATACATTATTGTGATTTTGGAAAACTAATAGGTTCGTACACAGGCTATAACTATTTTCAAAGTTTTAGATGCAATTAATTGGTAGTTCCTTGTGACTAGCAAAACATGTAGAACATGTTTCTTATATTCACATTTTTGTTTTATGATTAAAATTATGGGAAACGGTAGGATTATTAATTCTATCCACATCAGTTGGCTGCAGACTAGATTTCAATCTCATCTATTTTGGTTTACTAGTGATGGTGACATCGAAGTTTTTAATCTCAGCTGTGTGTACTCGGGGTATATATATTTTTTCTTAGTAGGTTCCAACCATATCTCCACGGAAATGCAGATATTTTCTTTTAAAGTCTAAACTTATCATTCTTACTCCATTTAACTAATAAATGTGGATAGGAGGTTAATAGGAAACTTGTATACTTGGTTTACCCTGAAAAGTAACAGCTCACCTTCACGGATTTTACTATATTAGAGCTTAAAATATAGGGCCATAGTATAATCGGTCAAAGTTAGAGACTGCTACCTTGCAAGGTAAACAGAGTGTAGATGAAGCAAAATGTAAAGGTAAGTTTAGATATTGAAGCTAGGAATAGGAACAAGTCAGGGCTGTTATTAATTGATAATTCTTTTACACTTGTACGCAGAATGCCTTTCTAAGGACGATTTGGAAGGACCTGGTGATTTAAAAACAGGAGATCACGTTATTAGTAAAGTAAAATTCCGTGTATGACTCGATATTACTGACGAAGGAAGAAAAATAACTTCAAACTATGATGAATAAACTAGTCGCAAAGATAAGTAAGTATGGAATGTAAATTAACATCAAGAAGAAAATGAAATTTAGAGAAGAATTACTAAACGTTGCGGTCGGAAATCAGCTGGATAGTTTAAAGATTTAAAATATATAGGAAGTTTTGCTGTGATAAGCGCAAACTGAGCACGGGAGATAAATTCAAAAATAGCAATGGCCTAGAATACTTCCAAAAAGAAGTGGATGCTACTAACTAGAAAATTGATACTGGGGATGAGGAAGGAACAGGTGAATTGTTACATATGGAGCATCGACTTATATATAGACGAGACATGTATTTAGAGGAATAAGGAAAACTATTTGGAAATATTTGATATGAGCTGCTGTAGGAGAAAGTTGAAATATGAGGTAACTATTGAAGTTCTATATTGATGAGTGAATGAAAATAGAGCCCTTTTGCAGATGATTTTACAATTAAAGTCTAACTGAATGAGGATAAATAGTTTATGGAACGATTTAGTAGAAGGAAAAATGGAAAGGAAAAGTGAATCAGAAATACGACGAATACAGCTGATTGGTGACCTCAAACAAGGAAAGAAGATAATTCATGATCTAAACAAAGAAGTTTTTGATAATTGATAATACATGATGGCGGACTCTAATTGGACAAGGAAATGGACCTGTCATAAGGCAGACCCTCTAATAATAGAAAAGACGAGAGCATGAGGTTCTTTAATTTTCTGTCTCTCAGGTAAAAAAAAAGAAGTTGATCCAGTACCTTTAAAAGCTAAAACATCAATATATTTTATAACTGTTCATTAGAATGCATACCATATAGAGTAATTTAAATCATGAATTTGAAATTACAAGTGTATCATATTATTTTTGAAACCCTTGTTTATAATTTAATGAAAATATCCTGTGTAGCGTACTAGCACGGATGAATTCATTGAATTGTGAAATTATATTGAGTACTGTCGCGATGCCATTCCCTAGGCGACTTTTTTTTAAAATTTAAATCTAACTGTAAAATAGGTCCTCTTAATTTGGAAGGCATAATATGAAAAAAAGAGTTTATTTCTCACATCGCTGATTTTGCTAATCAAAATTATAATCTATTTGTATCATTAGCCAAATTTATTCTAAAAATAAGTTTACAATAATTTTTTTAGAACATGTTTTAGCGTTTAGGCCTACATCTTTGTAAATTATATTAAATGCCTGGTGGCATAAGCAAACACAATTATAATTATTTTTGGATAAGCTGAGTATTTGATTAATTTTTTCGTTCAATTCAGTATAGAGTAGAATTATTGGAGGAAGGACAATATACGAGATACACAAATTTACTAGAAATACTTTAATATATTCAAGCAGCAAGTCATTCGATATGCAACTGTGACTTAAACGCATCGGTGGTCGCAAGATATAACGGGTGACTCTAATGTTGGACTGGATTCACAGTGGTGGAGCGATCTTTGTTTTAATCCTGGTCATCTGAACTAATGGTGTAGTTTTCCTAAATTATTTTTGACTATTCCCCTTACGAAAGTGTGGGTACATTTCCCCTGAAATTCTACCTTATTCAACCCTATTCCCTTATAATAATTAATTACTGTATATAGCCCGAATAAGTAATAATATAACAAAATGTATTCAACGTTGACAGCAAAAATATATATTCCAGATTCTTTTTCCTGAAAGAATACTAATATAGACAACCTCTTAATACGTCACCGTCGATTCGACTAGCAGAAATTGTAAACAGGTGAATTGGGCATTGTTGATTCAACTAGAATGAATTGTAAACAGGTATTTTGGGCACCGTCAACTCAACTAGAAGGAATTGTTAACAGGTGGATTGGGCACAGTCGAGTCTGCTGTAAACAATCGTAAACAGATGGATTGAGCACCATCAACTTAATTAGAAGGAATTGTTAACAGGTGGATTGGGCACAGTCGATTCTGCTATAAACAACTGTAAACATATGGTTTGGGCACCGTCAACTCAACTAGAAGGAATTGTTAATAGGTGGCTTGAGCATCGTCGACTCAACCAGAATAAATTTAAAACAGGGAACACGTTGGTGGTAGCCTGGGGTCATCAGCAGTGCTCGGTCCACTTACGACCGTGTGTCACTGCCACCGGTGGATCGGTATTGAGAATTGGTGCAACGAGAACGACCGATACTCACTCCATGGTGTTCGACGGAGACGTACTCCATGTAGAGATGGGTGCTGTTGAACACCTTCAGTCTGTTGTAACCGTAGTCGACACTACGGAATGCTGACCAGTAGGGCTGTTTCGATTTGAACGGATCATGCTTCTCGTCGCAACCCTGTTGGGAAAAACGAGCAGTTTGAGTACTCTTAGCTGCTATACACCTTGACTTCTTGAACATAAAACCCTTAAGCACTGAAATAAGGGCTACGGATTCGATGCCCGGCATGGCTGAAACATTTAGTTATAGTTGGAGAAAAATTGGGGATTTCCCTTTCGCAGTGATGAATTGACAATCAGCAGACTCTAAGTTAAAGTGACTATTTTAGTTTTGGCCTATTCGGGGACAACCTTTAAACACTCACTTATTGGAACTGGATAATGTAGTTGCCATTTAATGGAATATAATACACCTTTTCCCATAATTTTTATATTAATGTTATTGGACAGTGTTAATAAATTAAATTGGTTCCATGAAATGTAACGCACATGCACACTCACATATAGATATATAAATCAGTACATTAAAATATTTATAACTAATTGTTGAGGAAAATAAATGGTACGGAACTCCGCATGGACATACTCGCTTTATTGTTTGAAAATGGAGATATTTACACAAAACTCGTAATATATGTGAAAAGAAATAATATACACTAACAAACCCAAGAATAAATTAAACTATACTTATGTAAAACTTTTTTTCTGAGTCCCGGTTTTAAATTATATAATTTTGTTTTTAAAGAATTAATGTCCTCATTTGTATGTTTGGACCAATAAAAAAGATCAATGCTGGGTCCACAAGGGTCAACACTTCGTATTAAAATGTCAACTTTCAGTTAAAATTTTCGACATTTTATTAGATTTTACAAATCTTCATGCCACCGCATTGCTATTAAATTCCTCATTTATAAATTTTGGCCAATAAAGATTGTAAATATCGACTATTGAGTCTAAAATGGATATAGATCATTGTTGTACAAACATTTCATCTGAGAGGTTTGAGGAAAAACAACATAAACTTTTAGAGACTTACCTATATTTAATTACTCTATGGCATTGGAGAATTATTGCGTTAAAACTTAGGTAGTATCTCTTTACAACTAAAGCTCACAAAATTGTATTAATATATTTGCCAATATCCCAGAACCTGTTGGATTTATAAAAATGTATCTCATAGAAAAGTTTTTTATTTTTAATAGTACTACAATTTTGCAATGATAAGTTATTTAGTATCTCAAATAGTTGCGGAGATACGGAAGTTTCTGCTTCTGTGAAGTACCCTAAAATTCATTTTCATGGTAAAATGAAAATAGCCAGTTTATTTATAATCTTAATCAATACCTAGATACGAATTTTAACCGTTAAAGTCTATTTTGGAAAAATCATTTTTTTTTCTCTTTTCGCCCTTTCTTGGACTACTCTTAATTTTAAGTTTAAACAGACACACAGACATACGTAATTGAAAAGACCACTTTTTAGGGTTTAGGGGTTCTTTAGATGTCGACGTCCATCAACTTTTCAGGTTAGATTTTCTTTTGCGGTCGCAATACTTTAACCTTTTGTGTTCGAAAAGTTTATATATATATATATATATATATTTACGTATAGCTTGAAGGTTATTGGTTTTATAAAAATGTGTTTCTTTTAAATATTTGTATTATTTATAGAACTACATATTTGTAACGATAAGTAATTTCATATCTCAAATAGTTTAGGATATATTATAAAAAGAGTTAATTTACGCTACTGACCGGAGCCCTTAAAGTCATTTTGCCGAAATATTGAGAGAATCCATTTGGTTTGGAATATTTATAAATGATTATAAATTAAATTTAATCAAAATGGTTGGAGCCGATTTTGAGAAAATCGACTTTTTCTCTTTTTGCCCTACAGTAAAGTACCCCCAATTTTAGGGCTAGGTATACAATTTCAAAAATCCCTTGAGACAACCCTATGGAAACCTTATATATAAAGTTTTAGCCCGATCGTTAAAATAGTTCAGGCTCTAGTTGGAGGTACAGACAGACAGACAGAAGGAAAGTTAAAAACAACTTTTTTGAATTCGGGGGGTCATGAAACGTAAAGATTCATCATAATCTTGAGTTCGATTTTTTTGACGATCAGTATACTTTTTCTACCTGTAAGATAGTGAGAAAGTAAAAAAGAGTAGGTGAGGGATGCTTGTCACTATCTATGATGTGCAGTGCTAACTTTAGGTTTAATTTAAGACTCCTAGTGGCCTAAATGATTTAAACAATTTTATTTAATCTAAATTTCAAATTTTATGAATCCATCCAACTAATCGGTAACAAAATCAGTCAGGGACAAGAGCCCTATTTCAAAGAGTATCTCCCCAAAAGTTTGAGTAGTATGTTCCCATTAATCTAAGTACTGGAATACGTTTTTTTTAAAGTCGTATTGATCTAATTAGTATGTTCAAAAATTATAAATTAGCTACTCTAAATTAAATAAAAGGAGCTAATTTAGGAAATGAAAGACGCTTACTAAACTTTATTTACTTCGAATTGTCTTGATAAAACTATGTACTCGCCAGCAGGCCTACGCTATTATGTCAATATAATGATTTTATCTTCTTACTCCAATTAATTCTAAGAAAAAAGGGGAGAATTGCGCCCTCCTATCAATCATCACACCATTAGGTGTTTTATACACTTACAAAACATGTACACCCAAGGACCTAACAAAGTGTTTGAAGAGTCTAGACTTGATTTTAAAAAAATAAGTAAAGGGTCGTCAAAAACTATTATAATAACTTCAATTTATACGTTCACATCAAATGCTTACAGGTACATACTAATCTTTATTTAATTGAAAAACCTAACCTAACCTAGCCTATCTTAACCTAAACAACAGGTAAATAGACAGGTGAGATGGATGGATGCACTTTGACTTCCTCAAGACATCATGATGTGCAATGAGTCAATTTGAAATACCCACCCTCCTAGGCAAAAGAATGCGATGAGCCGATCTACGCCGGTGAAAATGGTAAGGTCATGAGAAAAGTGAGAAAAATGCGCTCACACAACCCTGTTAAAATTAATTAGGTGAGACAGACAAGGTCATGTAGGCTCATTGCTCCCCCCCCCCCTATTAGATTGATGATTCATGAGAGGGTGTAGTTTTCCCTTTTTTTCTGTGGAAGGCGCAGTTTTTCCGGGCACAATTTTCCCGACACCATTTCAACATGCCTTTCAAGTTAAATAAATATTCAAATAAAGAATATTACGCTAAGAAAAAATGTATATACCTTATGAAAAGATTACGGTCAACTTAACGTTCACGCGACGGAACTAAACTTAGACATGACGTTAACTTAACGCAAGAGTTCCCCATGGAAAACATTTCAAGTTACGTGAAATGTGACACACTTCTGTCAGACAATGTGGCGGGCAACGTCATCACGGCTATTCTAGTATTTAATTTATTTGTTTATGGTGTATAGACGCCTTCGTCTATATATTAGCTCATTTGTCCAAGTTTTGCGAACATCAAGATGACGTGGCCTTTTATTACTTACCGCGGAACCTGTAATAACGTGAACAGGTGCTCCAGGATTACGATAGGGCTCCCTCAAACTGCCGTTGTAGATCTGATAGTTGTAAATCGGCCATAATCTCTCGTATGAGTGCTCATGAGCCCAAATTTCCAGATCAACGCCGTGATTGTAGAACATATCTTCTAGACCATCACTGTAGATTAATAAATTAATTTCATTAATTAGTAATCTGTTTGAGAGAATTTAAAACCAGAATGAGTAATATCTGAGTAGGTATAACTCACTGCGATCGAGGCTATAAATGACATTTTAAGGGGCGCCCTATGCAAACCACATGTGTAAATGCTCCATCAGGTTTTAGGCGAATAATAATTAACATCAATATTGGGGAGTCATTTCTTAATGTAGTTAAACAATTAAAAACTAACTTATAGACAAAGCCTTCACTTGAATATTTGACATTAAGATCCGCAGTATGAAAGTCAATGTGATAAGACATATTAAGACATATATTTAAGTCAACGACTTTTCAAAATGGAAACTCAGCCGTGTCAGGGTTCGGCACACACATGTCTGGGGAACAAACTCCTCTTGCAAGGCTCTTATAAACCATCACGGCTTTGTCTTTAGAGCATAGCCATGCACATTACATGTGCAGCGGGCAATTTAGGAACCAATGGCCTCGTGCTCATCCTCAATTCCTGTTATCACCGGACAACTAACTGGGAAACCCTCCCATCTTGGCCAGCTTTCCTCGGTGGAGAAGTTGGCTCCTGCTTCCGTGAGTGTTGGAGCTCACGCGCCTAGCCTAAAGAATCGCCCTATAAGAGCTTTCAGCCTGAGTTTCCCAGTGAGGACCTAATTGAGGTGGCCTGAGTGGATTTCTTAGTAAGTAATAGTCACCACCCACTTAGTGTTTGGTGGATTGGTAGGGACCCTCCCTTCATTCACTACCACGCAGACAACCTCGACAGAGATTTAGCCACCCTTCGGGTAAACCCTCCGGACGTTTCCCGGGGGCTACCATGAAGAGGCACTCTGCCGTGATTGCAGGACGCGAAACATCCTACAGTCAGGAGAGAGGAGCCTCTTTTCCCGTCCTAACCAGGGCATTCACCTCGAGCATAATTAATGGATGACCTCAAACAAGGAAAGAATATGAAATTTCAGGATTAAAAAAAAGAAAGCATGCTGTTAGGACATGATGGAGAAATCAATTTGGAAAAGGAAACGGGCCTATCGTAAAGCATAACACTCAACAATATTTTTTTAAATCATTCAAAAGCAACATGACATAACATATAGATGAATGCGTGAAAGCAGATCTAGTAACTTTCCTAATTGTTAGAAAAGGCCTTTCTTATGAAGATTGGAAATACTAACTTCATTATATCTGGAGTTCCGATGCGAGTACGGGTTTGATTCATGGTACAATCATCTATGTTCTTGTTGGAGCAGTACATGGGTCTATGTCCGTACACAATAATCCAAGGACGCAAAGCTCTGTTTGAAGGTTTTGTCGCTTTCTGTGGGAGAGTTTTGAATGTAAAGTTATTGCAACGTAAGACTTAGTAATATCAAACAGCCTTGAACAGCCTTACACTTAGTCAACTAAATACTATAGGCCTATCACTAAGTCTATGTGGTCGCAAAAAATAGCTGTAGATATATTTTGACATTGAGTAAGAGAAAATAATCTTTTTTTTAACTTTTGAAATAAATATTTCACTTAGTAGAACACTAAACTACTTTGAACCATTAACATATGAAAGATAATAATATAAATAATATATATGATATTGCACATATGTTTGAGCCATTAAAATATAGTTCAATAAAATGTTTCAAAACTTACTTCTAGCATATG
This sequence comes from Timema douglasi, assembly GCA_901482245.1. Lineage (NCBI taxonomy): Eukaryota > Metazoa > Arthropoda > Insecta > Phasmatodea > Timematidae > Timema > Timema douglasi. Next base: position 3,504 of record CABEEJ010000694.1, on the reverse strand, counting down.
TAATTTTTTTAAATACCTAATAAGACGTGATTTGATTAAAATATTTAGATTTAAAAATGTAATGACAATGAGAAAATCAGCAAAATTATAATGTAAGATTTGACAACTGAAAATTAGTGTCACACATAAAATCCCCTTTCCCAATTAAACTAGATAATTTTCAAATAAAATTTATAGTAGTTTTATTTCCCAGCTAGCAGAGGTACATCGGGAAACGCTTTTCTTTGGTTCAAACGGACAGAAAAAAGAATCTCATTTATTTATTCTGACCTAATTTTTATTAAATTAAAAAAATAGATACAATCAAAAATTTAACATTCATGTTTGGAGGTGTACATTTTTATGCCCATGGCCTACTGATTTTAAAATTTCAGACCTCTGCATAATAATAATAATAATAATAATAATAATAATAATGTATTTATTTGGACAAACTTTTGTCACTCCATTGTTTAAAAATTGAGGTATTTACTCAAAGCTCGTAATACATGTGAAACGATTTAATATGTATCAGTAAACCCGATAAAAAATGGCATTCTACTTAGGTAAAACTTTTTTGGCTCCCTGTTCTAGAATTTTAAATATCATTTTTAAATAATTAAAGTCCTCATTCGTATATTTGGTCCAATAAAACAGATCGATATTGGGTCCACAAGGGTCAACACTTCATATTAAAATTTCAACTTCCTGTTAAAAATTTTGACATTTTATAAGGTTTTGCACATCTTATGGTTATCGCATTTGTATTAAATTCCTCAATTATAAATTTAGACAAAAAAGTAAATATTGACTACTAAGCCTAAAATGATAGAGGTAGATCATTGCTGTACAATTTACAACCATTTCCCCTAAGAGGTTAAAGGAAAAATAACAAACTTTTTGAGAGACTTACTTAATTACTTACTCTATGGCATTGGAGAATTTTTACGTTAAAACTTTAGTAGTATCTATGTACAACTAACGCTCAAAAAAATTGTATTAATATATTTGACGATATCTCAGAAACTATTGTTTTTATAAAGATATATTTATGATAAAAGTTTTTATTTTTAATAGTACTAAAATTTTGCAATAATAAGTTATTTAGTATCTCAAATAGCTGCGGAGATACGGAAATTTCCGCTTCTCTAAAGTACCCTAAAAATCATTTTCATGGGGAAATTAAAATAACTTTATTTATAATCTTAATCAAAGCTTAGATACAAATTTTAATCAAAATCGTTAGAGCTAGTTTTGAGAAAAACGATCTTTCTCTTTTCGCCCTTTATGAAACTACTTTTAATTTTAGGGTTAAATAGACGGCAATGCAAAAACCACGTTTTAGGGTTTGGGAGGTCATGACATCAATGGATGTAAGTAAATAACAAACCTTGAGATCTTCTTTGAGCCAATTAAACTGTCTTGTAAGTAGTTCAAAACCATACTCCAAAAAATAGTACACCTCGGTGGAAATAGAAATGAAGTGAATGGGGCCAACATCGAAACTATACCACAGGCCCTCTGTGTTTCCCGGCATACTGAATCGATTACGGTAATCGCTAAAGTTGCTGAAACAAGTTAAACAAAATATCCAGATAGAAACAATGAGTAAACAAACGTAATGAAACAATAGTATTGAGTAAAAATGTATTGATATTGAATAAAATATACCGATATTAGTAAAGTATCCGATACTTATTATATTAGGGTTAAATACACTTAAAAGAAATAAATTATATCTTTAAATTATTATTTTTAAACGCCACGTCTCTTTATTCGTTCGGGTTGTACGCCTAATTACACTAATATGTTAGAGATTAGGAAGATTTAATTTAGATGAAGTTCACCAACATTTGTATGGAGAGGAAGAGTTGAAAACCATTTAGGGGAAACCACCCTCAGTGTGTCCGACCGGGATCAAACCCCGACATACACGTCTTTGTTAGTCTAATCTAGTACAACACGAAGCGGCAACCAAAGTGGGTTTTAAATTTGATCATATTTCCATTTGTTGTGTCATTTTGTTAAAACGTATCTATTGAGTACCACGTGCACTGGAGGCCACATGGTTAAAGGAGTCAGTCTTGCAACTGACTGAATTGCTGGTGAGGGTGAGGTAAAAGTTCGATTCTCGACGAGGTTTATTGGACGGGGTTTGTACCAACAAATCACTATATAATAAAAAAATATTTTTTTCACACCTCGTTTCAATACCCTTTCCGGTTATAACCACATTAGGCTAATATGGTAGGGATGAGGAGGGTAGAATTTAGAGGAAATGTATCCCCATTTTGGTGGACGTAAGAAACAATTTAGTAAAAATTTATCTTAATACACCAAACTGGGATTAGAACCCTAACATCCCCGTAAACAACATACTAGACTGAATGAGCTTAACTTTTAGAACGCGTGTCCAACGGTGCGGGTAAGAATTAAGTGTGTAAGAATTCAACCTATTCACAAGTTTTTCATTTCTTTTTTTCTTTTTAACACCGCGTCTTACTACCGTCGGATTATAAGCTTATGTATTAACTATTCTAATGTTTTTAAGGATTAGAAATATTATATTTATAAGAAGTGTACCAGCAGTTGAGTGGAGGAAAGATGAAAAACTATTTGGAAAACCACCCTCAGTACACCCGACCGAGATTCTATCTCCCTATCATCGGCAGTCTAGTCTTGTGCGAAATTAGGGCCTATGGCCTTATATATACACGCACACAGTTTCGCCTTCATATTGGCCTGATCAGTTTAAGTGTGAAAGGCCTGTAACTAACGTGTAGGGGATAGATGGCCGACCAATTGTTTGAACTGTTGGACTGTGAGAATTCCGACAGCTCTACCTGTAGGCCGCGGTGCCTGTTAGGCGGAACTGACGTGTAGGTGGAGGGATGTAATCAGCCAGCAGGCCAAGCCTTCATTTAGTTCAGTCTCCACTCTCCACGCGCTCAGTTACATCTCGTATTTCATGCGTCATTCGGCCATGGACACGTGATTAAAAATTATTTTTTTCCCAATTTATCGAGGAGAAGCTCAGAAGTCTACCTTCATTGTGCAAAAAATTTAAATGGGTGTAATTTTCGTGGTTCAACCACTATTTCCTTCACACTTTGCGGCGTTTCCGTACTTTCTTCTTTAAGATGCATGCCTGCAATCCAACTGATAACATTTTCCCCATAAAAAAAACTTGTATACAACTACACTCCAACTGATTTCCAGATGAACTGATGACAAAAACCTGGCATACGGATCTGCTCGTGTGGGGTGGTGAGCTGGGACAGGTAGAGCTCTCTCAGTTCGGCCTGTTAGCCCAACCTGAAGGGGAAACTATACCTGTATGGGAGATCTTAGACCATTCGCCCACCGATGTGGGTTTTAATTTATTCGAGATATTTAACGTGCACTTTATGAACTGACTAATTATATCAGCACATGACTTATAAACTAACTAGCAGCCCAACCCGGCTTCGCACGGGCATAATAATATAATAAAAGAAAATACACAATGTTTTACAGTGAGTTTCT
>CABEEJ010000693.1:147376-231250 GCA_901482245.1 Timema douglasi | reverse complement strand
TTCGGCGGCCAGCCACTCAAGCGCTGCAAATCGTGTTCTAGTTGCTCTACAGAGAGTGTCCATTCTATATATCCCTTATCTATGATATTAGGATCATCTGACTCTGATGTTACGTCACTACTAATATGGCGCTAACCATTGGTTGACTTTTGTAATTAAGTGATTGATTTTCAGTTTAACTTTAATTACAATATATGTGACGTTTTTGGCAGACCAAAGTAGTATTTTACTATTTGATATTTGAAGTGACATTAGTTTTATCTATCATTTCCTTCGAGTACCTATAATCTTAGAACATACATCAGGTCCTACATTAATTTTGTTGTGAAGGTCAGTGTGCATTCTGCCTTATTAACCTTAAATTTGTATATTGACTCGAATGTTTATTTGTGTGAACATACATTTATTAATAATTTCTATTTTCAAAAAGGATTATAAAACCGAGTCTAATGATCATAGAGGTATCTCACTACTATCAACATGCTATTTAAAATTGCTTCTAACATAATGTTAATGAGATTGACTTCACCAGCTGATGAAATATTTGGGGATCATCGGTGTGGATTTTGATGAAATAAATCAACAGTAGATAAACTTTTTACTTTTCAACACGTATTAAAAAAGTTAATTGGTAATAGGCCTACAACATTACGGTTCATGACTCAGGGCCATACAAATATCTTAAAAGAATATGATTCAGTTAAAATAAATTATATGAAATTTTAGCTAAGTTTGGGATACGTAAAAAACTTGTCAAACTAATTAACGCATGTCAAGTTAATGATCACTTACACTATCAGATACTTTCGAAATATATAATGGGTTGAAACAAGGAGATGCACTTTCCTCATGCTTAGAAGTGAACACTGAAAATATTAATTATATGATTACACAAAGAATACAGATTGGGAACAATAATTTAGGGATTACCTACAAACCACATATCATCTGACATCGTTAATGTGAGTGTAGATATTTAGTAACAATTTTGACTAGCAATAACAATATTAGATTGGAAATTAGTAAATGAATACAGTTGAGGAAATGCATGCTACTACTCAAGTAAGCTACATTGTCATCTCACCTCTTATCATGGAATGTAAAACTCAGATTATACAAAACAATTTTATCGGTTCTCTATGGGTGTAACGAAAATAAGTTTAGGGTGTTTGAAAACAGGGTTCTTAGGTAGATAATTGGTCCAAAAGGGATTAGGCTACTAGGGAGTGGAGGATGCTACATAATGATGAGTTACATACCCTTTACTCATCACAAGACATTGTTGAGATAATCAATCTCGTAGATTACGGTGGGCAGGACATGCATTGCAAATGTAAGATTTTAGTACCTTGTTCAGGGTACTGACTGGCAAACCCATTGGAAAGAGACCACTGGAAAGAGCTAGATGCAGATGGGAGGATAACCTTAGAATAGACCCATAAGAGAGAGGGTATTATGAGGTAAACTGGATAGAACTATTTTAAGATAGGGATAGGTGGCATAATTTTGGAAATGCAGGAATGAACTTTTGAGTTCCTAATGCCATAGAGTAATTAGTATAGGCTACATTTATTAATACAAAAATCAATGACGTTATTTAATTATGTTTTTTGAACCACTATGTAGCTTAGTTGTGCCACTTACCATTTATTCTCCTATATTCTGATAAATATGTAATATTTGTTCATTTTGCTTTTAGGTATTGATCAAGACATTTTACATCAGAGAGTATCAAATGGTTTAATTCTCTACAAAAATCAATGTGTGGTGACGTCTCCTAACCATGCTAGGACCTTTGCCCATGTGGGCATATTCAAAGACTTGACAAAGAATTGATTTATTTTGAAAGTATCAAATATACCATCTCGCTATGACTACTGCAGTGGAATCCCCACAGTTCATTCGAACAATTGAATGGGACATGATGGACAAAAGTAAATTTTTCCCGCTCAGTATGCTAAGTTCTTTCTCTGTGCGGTGTTGTCTTTACCCTTTGACTGTGATCAAGACTAGGCTCCAAGTTCAAAGACATGACGACGTCTATAAAGGTGAGGTCATTACAATAATATAGCCTATATGGTTTAAGCTACCCTAGACATCTTGTAATTTATAAGAAACATTTTTCTTTGCTGGGCCTGTACTTAACCTTACCAAAATCTATTATATCACTAAGAATTTAGGGAATATTAGGGGCCTACCTTACATATAGAACATAATACAAATTATTTTTGTCTCTTGTTACTTGTCTATTATCTTATTATTAAATAATTATTATTATCATTCTAGTGGTGGTTATTATTACATAGGTAACTTACTTAAGAAGGCGGTTAGTTGAATAATACCAAGAAACGTTATGGTATTTGTGGTATTAGCAAACATTTTTGTTGACTTCATTTTCTTTACATTATAAGGTTGACCCATGATTATTTGCATTGTATGTCATCTTTTCTTTTACCATAAACATTAAATTGTTTTTTGATGAAAAATATTCAAAATTTTGATTTACTAATGTATGAAAGGAAGCTAGATTGGATAATAGCCATAGTTCTGTAGGCCTAGATAGCTGACTCATTTGAATTATGGAAGGTTTGAAAGCTAGGGTGTATCATATTAATTTTTTTAAACATTCATTTAAGGTGTTGTAGTTGTAATTGGTTTAGTTCTGGTGGATTCTTTTGTGAGGAGGTTATATCGTGTAATCTCAAGATGTCTTCAAACAAGATATAAACATGATGTTTTTGTTGCAAGAGTTGTGCTTGCTATGTAAATGGGTGAAATGAGGTTGTTATACATGATTGAGTACCTTTGTAAAAACTATAATTCTCTGGGGTAGGCCTCTATAGTTTTAAATGTTCCACATATGTTCTATAGGCCTAACTCAGATTGATTATTTTATATGCAATATATATATGGCTGACCGTTATCTTGTTTCTTAGGTAAATAATTTATTTTATTTTGTGAAAATAACTAAAAAAATATTTATTTTTGATGGTTTGTATTTTTTTAAGGTAGGTAACTTAGTCATAAAATGTTATTTGGAAAATAAAATAATCTTATTGTATAACTCTATTGATAGACTTAATATTCCCAAAAATTAACACACCAATAATACAAACATACTATGATAAATATTTTTATTTTCTAACAGTTTGGTAACTAAGTACTTGGTAGATTGCACTCTAAAATATGGTCCTATTCTTATCTTGCTCCTATTATTAAAAATATTTTAAAAAACTTTAAATATTTTATTATAATAATAGGGACCCTATTATGTGGTAAATAAAATGATTACTTACTTACTCACTCACTCACTCACTCACTCTATGGCATTAGGAACTCGAAAGTTCATTATCACAACTTACAAAAGTATGCCACATATCCCTATCTTTGCTAATTCTCTCCTGTCTATCTTGTTACACCCTATCTCTCTCAAGTCTATCCAAATGTTATCCTCCTATCTGCGTCTTCCCGATGGTCTTTTCTCATTGATTATGCCATTCAATACTTTGAACGTGGTTCTAGAAAGTCTCATTCGCGCTGCACGAGCTGCCCACTATAGCCTGTGAGATTTTATTACCCTAACGATGTCTGGTAATGAGTACAGGGTATGTTGCTAAATAAAATGATTGGATTTCATTAGATAAAAGTTTTGTTTTGGTATTAAATGTCAGTAAATAAATAAAAAGCTTATTTTGGCTAAATATGGAAATAATATTATTACAATTTTTAAGTGGTATGGGTAGAAAAATTACAATTAAATTTATAATTCTTAAATTTAAAATATTTTACTTTAGTCACAACATGACTATCATAAAAGTCAGATGAAACACAAATTTTAATTCTGTACCAATTATATTTTGTTGAGGTAAATACATCTTATATAGGAGTAGTCCTATCAAGAAGAATATTGTATTAGCATTGTTGGTACTTTAGGGGCAAACAATCAAGGTTGTGCCTAGAATTAAATTTCGGAGAAGAGGGTGGTTCACTAGGGTGTGTAGCCGAAGACAATTTATGATTATTAAATGCCTATATATTCTATTTAAATTATATTTATGATAACTAAGGGCTGCGATTTTAGTAATATAAGTGACCTTAGTTTAGATACAATGTATCAAAGCTATTTACCCATTAATTTTTCCAATTAGTAACTTTTGGGGCCTTTTATTGTGTGCATTGGTAGTGTTACTATAGTCACCAAAAACCAGGACACTTTTAGTATTTTACTTGAAGTGGTGGCGGAACACTATTTATGTAAGAGGGAGGGGGCAGTTATAAAAATAAAAAAATTTTCCCTCCAATCCAAAGGGGAATACAAAGGTCTAATCCAGGAAAATGTTACAAGAAAACTCTATTAACTTAGAAGTCATTTGGAGGGGTCCTTTCTTTGGAAATTTTAAAAATCGAGATGATTCTAGAAGCTTTTTGGAGTAATTCTTGTCCAGAAATCTGAAAAAAAAAGAGTTTCTTATGGGAGCTTTTTAAAGTAGTATTCCCCCAGATTCTTTTTTTTTTAAATGGATGCTATAGAAGCTATTTGGAATGGTCTCTGCCCAAAGATTTTTTGGACGTTACATGCCCCTAGAAGCCATTTGGTATGATCCTAGTATGGCAAATTTTTGAAAATTAATTTGAGGTTTTGGGGGAGGAGGCAGCTGCTATATTTACCCCCCCCCCTACCCTGCCCCCTCCTTGGTGCACCACGGATTGCAGCATGTATTATTTAGACAAAGAATACAAAAAGGGAAATATTCTTTTGGGTTCACTCACTAAACAGTGTGCAATTGACTGAGGGTGCATTTCACCTGTTATTCAATAAATCAAGGTGACATCCATCTAAGTTTCTCAACTATTTTCGAATGTCTATTTCGTCTTTACAACTTGCATCCCACAAAAATGGGTGTGTATTTACTTCACAAACGAAGCCTTGGTATCAATTTCCTGGCTTCCAGTTCCAACCCCCAAAGAGGTGAGGAGCAAGAGGATGCAGACTCAGACTTGACCTTGCACCAAGAGAGTAAAACTACAACTGAAAATGTGTGGTGGTCCATGTGAAATGTTTCCTTATCATTCTTTGATGTTTAACAATGCCGCAACCACCAATTGCAGATATGACATCAAGGAAAGTGTGTTGGAAGCAAGCTGCCGTGCATTAGTCCAATCGCGTGTTGACTGTTTGAAAGAACTCACTTGGACCCATGTATCTTGACTGAATATACAGTAGACCAGACATGATGGTAGGAGATACACGCAACAAGAAAATTTCCGTGTGAAACGGCATAAGTCATATCCTCAAATTTTTAAATAAATTAAAATATCTTCTCTATGTTGACTATGACCACACCAGAGTATAAAGAACAAACATAAAACTCGCTTAAAAATCCACTTGGCAATAATCAAGAAAAACAATGGATACAAACATTTGTAATTCATCCATCTTGTAACTATCTCCTTTAGATATCATAAGATGTTATAAAGAAGCGGGTGCCAAAATAAAAGTGTGCTTGGGCACAGAATTGTACAGAATTTTCAATGGTGATACATGTTCAGACTATTCACATATTAGTTTACAAATAGCTCAGCATGATGCTTCACAGGCAAGAGGATATGTTGCAGTAGTAGACTTTACTCTTTGATAGATTTATTAACACTGATGATTTAGGAACAATTATAACTAGCTATAACAATATTAGATTGGAAATTAGGAAAATAATACAATCGAGGAAATGTGTGCTATTACTCGGTTTGTAAGTTGTCATTTCGCCTGCTTTCAAGGAATGTAAAACTCAGAATATACAAAACAATAACTTTACCGGTGGTTTTCTATGAGTGAGTAACGTGGTCTCTTAACCTAAAGGGAGAAAACATACGAGGGTTGTTCAAAAAGAAACTGAACTTTTGAAATCGCCCACCAACCGGCAGAGGGAGCACGCTGCGGCTACTGAGTGCACGTAGCGGCAGGTTTAGACAACAAACTGCCATTTGCCGCGTTTCGCTCTGACCGTTAGTTCGTGAGTTACCTCCGCTGAAATGAGCACGTGAACAAGCTGTTCGTTGGATTAGTGCCAAAGTGACAATGAAAGAGCTTGAAGAACAACGTGTGTGTGTGTGAAATTTTGCTACATAATTGGCAAAACTTTTACAGAGACATTTCAATCGCTCGCCAAGCATACGGGGAGAACTGTATATGACTAATGCAGTGCTATGAGTGGTTAAAGCATTTTGAACATGCCAGAATGTCGGTCAGTGACGATCCCAAACCTGGACGATCTTCCACATCAACAGATGACGACCATGTTGAGAAAGTTCGTGTTGTGATTTGTGGAAATCGTCGTTTAACTGTCCCAGAAGCTGCTGACGAAGTGGGCATCGGCGTAGGATCATGCCATCAAATTTTGAGTGACAAACTTGATGTGCATCGTGTCAGTGCAAAACTTGTGCCGCGTTTGTCGACTGACGATCAGAAACAGACCCGTGTTGAAATCACCCAGGAACTGCTTGCCACTGCCAATGACAATGAAAACTTTCTTAAGTACATCATAACAGGTGATGAGATGTGGGTTTATGGCTATGGTACTGAAATGAAGGTGCAGTCGTCGCAGTGGGTGGGCAAAGGGTCTCCTTGTCCAAAAAAAGCACGCATGAGTCGGTCAAAGATCAAGATGATTTTGGTTGTGGTTTTTGACTTCAAAGGCATTGTCCATCAGGAATTTGTACCACGTGGTCAGATGGTAAACAAGGAAGTCTACCAGGGAATTCTAGCACGTTTGAGGGATGCTGTGCACAGGAAGAGGCCTGAATTGGGGGAAAACCAGACTTGGATGTTGCATCATGACAATGCGCCGGCTCACGCGTTGCTCCTTGTCCGCAGCTATCTAGCAAAACATCACACTCCCATAATGCCACATCCACCGTATTCTCCGGACCTAGCCCCAGCAGACTTTTTCCTGTTTCCCAAACTTAAAATCATGTTGAAGGGACGTCATTTCCAAACCATAGAGGAGATTCAGGACAATGCAACAAGAGACCTGCGCGCCATCCCACAAAATGCGTTCCAGGAGGCTTTCCAAAAAATGGAAGCAACGTTGGGAACGGTTCATTGCCAGTAGAGGGGACTACTTTGAGGGGGACAGTGCTTAAAATGTTGTACAATGAGCAATAAAGATGTTATAGCAAAAATTCTGTTTCTTTTTGAACACCCCTCGTATTTGAGGTGTTTGAAAACAAGGTGCTTAGAAAGATATTGGATCCTAAAAGGGATGATGTTACTGAGGATTGGAGGATGTTACATAATGTTGAGTTACATAACCTGTACTAATCAGCAGACTTTGTTAAAGTAGTCAAACCTCGCAGACGACGGTGGGCAGGATATGCAGCGAATGTTGCAGATGGGATGTGTTCAGGGTGTTAAATGGCAAACCTAATGGTAAAATTATTATTAGCACCGCGTCTTACTACCCGTTCGGGTTATACGCACTTACGCTAATGTGTAATGGTAGGGTGATTGTGTGATGAAGNTTATTATTAGCACCGCGTCTTACTACCCGTTCGGGTTATACGCACTTACGCTAATGTGTAATGGTAGGGTGATTGTGAGATGAAATGGAGGACCTACAGTTTAACGTGGAATCCGAACCACGGTGGAGGCCTGGCATTCCCCACATTCACAAGATGTCTTGTCAGAGGTGAAAGAAGGGTTTGGTAATCAGATAAATCTGTGCCGGGACCGAGGATTGAACCTCGGCCGCCAGCACAGAAGTCTAACACCTTACCCCTAGACCGCCAGGTCACCTAATGGTAAAAGACCATTGGGAAGACCTAGATGCAGATGGGAGGATAACATTAAAATTGACTTGAAAGAGATAGGGTGTAATGAGTTGGACTGGATAGTATAGCTCAAGATAGGGATAGGTAGTGTAATAGTTTAAATAGTTTGGTAGTAGTCATCATTAGTCGTACCTAAGGCTGTCTACTGGGTTTGTAGATATACCTAACACAAACACACTTGTATACTTTATCGAGTTCTTAAGATCCCTGTCAAAAACTTATAACAGTTACATCATAAACTGTTTTCAGCCTGTGGCCAGGTCACTTTAGTTGAATGCCTCCATCTTCCTCTGTCCTTCTATCATTCTTCTCCTGCCATCTTTTTCTCCTGGTTGCCTTTGAGGTTTTTACCCTCCAAACTTCAACTCCATCATTCTTGATCCGTTTTCTTTTTCAATTCCCATTTTATATCCATACCATCTCACCCTTGCTTCCTCTGTCACCCCATGTATTCCCTGTAGCCCAATTCTTGCCCGAACATCTTACTTAATTTATAATACTATTTTTCCTGGTGACTGCTAAAAACTCCTCAAAAACTCCTCCCCTTTCCAAGACACGAATGTATCACTAGATGTCAGCATCACCATTGTAAAGGTGGTAGCTAGCTACAGCAGCCCCATGGCTTCTTTGGTGCTGACTGACAGCTGACAATTTTGAAAAGTGACCAGATCAAATTATGTATCCCTACGCCGAACCTTATGATCTGCAAAAACATGTGTTTAGCAGCTGTCACTTCTGACAGTCAAAATGTAGGTATATACCTAAATGTTGGCTGTCAGAAGTCAGCTATAATCTGTCAGTCAGCACCAAAGAAGCCATGGGGCTACTGTAGTAGGAGTTAGCACACACACACACACACACAGCCTAACTCTAACTCTAAGAAGATTGTAATGCTCTCTTCCCAACAACTTGATTATATCGCCAGGTATGGTCGATGCTTGGACAAAGATCTACCAGGGGGAAGGTGCAGCTGGGCTGTATCGAGGATTTTGGGTAAGCACGTTTCAGATTATCTCTGGAGCATTCTACATCTCAACGTATGAAGGGGTTCGCCATATACTGACAATCAACAACGTGAATTCAAGACTCAAGTCACTAGTGGCAGGGGGCTGTGCGTCTGCCGTCGGTCAGACCATCGTTGTTCCATTCGATGTGATGAGTCAGCATCTCATGGTGCTAGGGGTCGTTGACTATGGACCTAAAAAACAAAAGGTACATGAAAAATAGTATTATTCAATTAATTTTTATTCAAGTTGCTAGTAGTTATTTTGATACACAAAAATTGATATTTGCTTGAATCTCTATTTCAATTGGAGACAGTAGTTTCGGTCATCAAGTTTGAGATGAAAACAAGAACACACATTTTTTATTGTTATTTTTTCTGTGACACAAGAAAGACAAATTCAATCTGGTTTTCTGTGTTTGTGTAGGCTCTGTTGTACCTTTTTTAATCTGGTAAATAATATTGAACTTTATATCCACTTTGGTACACACATAGTCTTATTTGAAAACCATACTTAAAGTACAGGTAAATTAGGGTATGAATAAGACAACATTAGGTTTGTCTTTGAAATTTTGGTTCTAAGTTCTATTTGGCATATGATAAGAATATAAAAAAATCCCTAAAATGGGAATGGAGGTGTACAATGTTTTTTGAGGGGAAAGGGTGGAAGTTTAAAAAATGTGGATTTGTTGGAACCAATCAAGTGGTGTGTCATTTTCTATGTTTTTTGCATGCCGAATTGAATGGAACCAAAATCAAGTTGATAGGACCAATTGTTTCTGAGAAAAAGGTGTATTCTCTTGAAAATACATGTGAGAAATTGATTTAACTAGCATAAAAACTGTAATGAGCAAGTAAACTAATAGAAAGCATAGTAACAATACATAACCATAATAATGCATAATAACAGCATAATAATGTTATTAAAAATTAACAAAAGAAGAAGTTCATTAGTTTCTGTTCACTAGTCTTTCAAACAATAATCGTCCTTGTCCGTGGCGTCATCATCTTCTGTGAAGTGAAGGGCATCCTCACCACATATGTTTCCGTCGATGTCTTCAGGGCGCAATGTTGATATATCGTCGTCATTGAAAATTGATGATGCAGGAAGTTATTTATCAGAATTTGAGCCGGTTTCTCCTTCGCAAATTTGACATAGAGGTGAACACTTCACACCACTTTTGACACAAGTGCATTATGATGTCGAGCAGTTTCCTTTGCAGGAGCAAGATATCAATTTCACTATAGCCAGTGGAGCAGGCTTAAGAGTTGTTTTGCTGGGCTACAAATCATTATTTTGTCAAACCCAACTCCAATGTTCGGGAACCAGTTTATATCCTAACCAGAGTTGTATTTGGTAGTAGGTACGATAGGAGTGTTGAGCTGCACTCTCCAAAGTTGGTGGAAGTGATTCCAATTTGGCTAAATTTTTTTAAATGACTTCTGTAACATGATGTATCAGAGTTCATCAAGTGTATGCACGTCTTTAGAACCATACAGCATCAAGTGTATGCCCGTCTTTAGAACCATACAGCATCAAGTGTATACCCGTCTTTAGAACCATACAGAAACAGGAAAATAGCTTCCCCTGATTTTCTCACCTTACTGTGAGTGGCATTAGTGTTGAATGTGTTTATACTGGTTCTCAAATCACTTTTAGTGTCCAGCAACTTCATGATGTGTCTTTTTCCCTTACCATAAATGGCACTTGTGGTATCACATCCACTAAAGGACCGGCTACACGAAGCCGCTCTGCACCGGTGTGGATGAATCGTTGAGAGAGTATTGCTACACACTTTTGTGGGGCAGTGCGGACTGTGTAGCCACTTACCAACGGAAATGTTCGGGAGCTTCCGAACGGCATTTCTTTCACAGCCGTTGAATGTGTGCTGCTGTAGTCATTGTTTCCAACATTATGTACAAAATAAATAATATTACATGCAACAACTTATTGAACAACAAACATCCTTCTTCTTAATTATTATCTAACTTAAATCTTATGCTTGGTTTTAATAAAGTGAATTAGTTAAAAATCCTACGCGATGTTATTGTAAATAAATTCACTTTAGGTGCGGTGTGGTGCGGCTCGTGTAGCCACTTGCTAGAAAATGTGCTGTGGGTCGGCTCCATGTAACCATAGCTTTAATGAGTGAGCCAAGAGAATATAATTTTTTACATGAACGTGTTGTTTCTGGAGGCTGACCGAAGAAAAAACTTTCTGATCGGTTTGTCCAACTTTTTGCTTAAGTAGCTATATTTCCTTGCCCAGTGGAGCGAGAGCAGTAATTATTACAAGAATGTCTGTGTCTTGAGTAACAATGGCACAACACGATTTTTCAATGGCTGTCTGCACAATCAACGTATCAGCATCTCCAGAAGACTGTTTTACTTCAATCTTACTCTTCACAAATTCTGTTTCCAGCAGGTTTATTAACTCTTTTTTATTTTATGCATTAGCGAGAAATCTTTCATGATTTGTATACACAGGAGTGTTTTCAGTTATGTTGACCTGGGGGCAAAGATTTTGTATCTACATTACTGTTCACATTTTTTTTATGCAATCAGGGTCATCATACCCTTCAAACACAATTACAGCACAGTTATAATTATTTTTAACAAAACTCAAATATGTGTTGCATACATCTTGGTATGTTTGATTTTTTTTTCTTAGTGTCCCACTTGACATCATGCAGCTATGCTTAGTACAGCGACAAGAAAGAAAGAGTTTGGTTTCACAAGTGAAATCAATCAATGAGCTAATACGGTACATTTACTTTTCAAAGATTCTGACTTGTGGGACCTCTTCATCTTTGAAGTCACAGTATCAAAGAAAACTTGTAGATGCTTTGGAATGTACTTAACAATGTTGGTTAGAAAACCATGAGTTTTATTATATGAGATGATTTTGAATACAGTGTTCTCAATATATTCCCTGGTGATTTCCCTGCTTTGATCATAATTATCATCTCTTCTTCCATATTTTTCTTCCACTCCTCATACCAATGATCACTGATTATTTTGTCTCCAGTATTCCAAAAATATTCGACTGGAACTTTGAACTTTGTTTCTATTACTCCATATCAAAATGTCGCGTCTTAGTGTTCACTGAGCCTTTGCTTCATTGTTGGGATACTGATTTCATAGACTTCCACTACTTCACATAACTCCTAAATTGTGATTTGGCAGTCATCATTCTCTTCCAGAAAAGAGTATATATTTTGCATTGCCTGGGTAATTTTGTCATCCTGAGGACTTCCTGGTGTTGAAGTTGAAGCACTGCTTTCCCAAGTTCTGAAGTTTTTCCAACAAATATAGTGATTCTTGGGTTTTACTTCTTCCATATTCACTGTGCAAATTCGCCCATAAACTTGTCAACCCCATTTGTCTTTCCTGCTCATTGCTTGTTATTCAATTTTCTTTTTAAATCTTTTGTTAACACATATACAAACCTGGTCAGAGGTTTTTTTCTCTCTGGCAGAAACCTTTTTAGAGCAGCAAAGACAGACGCCAATAAAATCAAAAGTTTCTGTAGATTTCAAACTTTTTGGTGAATTAACATCCGTTTTGCTTCTTCCGACCTTATTTTAGCCTTCTGAACATTGAAGGGCCTTGTATAAGAATTCCTGCAGCTTCGATGAACTACTTTACTACAAATAGCAGTAAGTAACTTGTGCTTTTTGTCACCTCTTTCTTTTCTGCATTTCCTGATGGTTTCTACCGCACTAGGACCAGGAGACACTTTTTCACTCAACACTGGCACCTCATTAATGAAACACAGCTCGTATGCATCACTTTCATCAAATTTGCAGTCAGTGTCGCTAATTTTATTTTCCACGCACTAACATACAATAACAACAGAACAACCGAGTTTACAGGAGGGTAGAAACATAACTAAAGGGGAGACCGTGAAGGCCCTGCAGAGAGAGGGAAGGTACCTACATTCAGGGGACAGACACAGTGGGGTCTTCAAGGTCATTTATCCCATCCATCATACAAAAGAAACCCTCTTCCAAACACATACAGTTGTTCCCCTTCTCAGTAACACAAAGAATACCCCAACACACTTGACTTGAATGCTGTAACACTATGGATTAATTCCAGTTATAATAATGCTGTGATGATATTTAGGTTGGCTATAATTCAGTGGTCGAGCACTAATTAAATCTGTATATTTAATAAATGAAAGAAAGAGAACTATTGATGGCTGTTGATTCACACACGGTTTATTCAAATGACATCTGTTAATTACTGATACATACTCCAATTAAATGCTTGATATCAATGCACACTTGTGATATTAACGTATATTATTGTATTCTGTATTAAACTGCGACTGCGAGAGCCAGTCTGCTTTGCTTGTACATTTGTGAGTCCCAGACTGCGGGTGGGTGTCAGACTGTCCTTAACTATATGCACAAGCGGTTTATATATGACATACCCCTTGTCTCTTGGTCCCCTTGTCACCAGTGTAAAAACTAACTAATAGAAAGAGTCCTGGCGACAGGTGTTGTGAAGGCTAGCTTCTTATTGGTATAGGGAATTGGCGTCTTTTGCCAAATACTATGGAGTTATTCTTTTGACAGAAAAAATTATATAAAAAATATATTTTAATGGTGAAATACTTTTCACATTATTTCTGAAAAGCGCGTGTCTCTTCATGGATGAATCATAAAAGGATACTCTACATATGTAACTTTAAAGAAAAATTACCTTCATCCATGACTTTTTTTACATATTTTAGAGGGATCCAAACCAATATCATTACAATGCATGCATATTAATAACCAGCTGTTAGTTCCTCGTTTACACTCGTGTTTCTCACATTTTTTTCTTTTTAAATACAATAATACATCTTTTTCTCAGAAACAATTGGTCTAATCGACTTGGTTTTGGTTTTATTCTATTCGGTATCCAAAAAAAAACATAGAAAATGACACTTCACATGACTAGTTTCAATGAATCCATAATTTTTTTTAGACTTTCCCCCCTGTTCCCTGAAAAAAACATTATTCCATCCCCAACCCCCCAATTTTTAGGGACTCTTTAGATTCTTAAACCTTATGTCAGATACTACTTATAACATAAGTTTTATGAATGGACCTATTTTTTTCTTTTTCTTTTACTTTTTGGGTCATTTTTACCTGTGCTACTAATATTTTTGTTCTTATTTCGACACTTCACTAAAACAAAAGGCTAAAATCTTGATAAAACACTTTGAAGTGATGTATTATTTACAAACATAAATATATTTTTAAAACCATGTATATTTGACTTGACTTGGTAAGCTCTCACACTGGAGCAATAGGCAACGTGCAACACGCAACAAACAATATCATTTTGAGCATCTCTCACACTGAAGCAACCAATAATAGTATGTGTTGTAACCTCTCACCATCATGTCCTCATCAGACAACAATAATGAGGTTCTGATTCTGTGGTGGCATTTAAGAGATGTAAAACAAGAAAATTTTGGATTCATCCTTCATTTAAATATCTTATACATCATGGTTCAAGCATATGTGCTAACAAACTCAGAGCACATCTTACACAGTTCAAGATCCGCTATTAACTGAGCCTGAATAAACACTTTTAAATTAAATTGCACAGCACATCACTAATCTAGACATGAATTGCAGATATTACAGAAAGATTATTGATTACACTCAGGTAATTATTAAATTGAATCAACTTAGAAATTTAACATTTACAATATTGTTGATTTACTTATTAAAAATCTTGCAGTTTTTTACAACGTTAAGCAGAACATTTTTGAAGATAATGTTCTAATATTGGCGTTGCATCCATTGCTTCACATAGGTACTCCTGTTGACTCAGTTTGTAACTGATACAATGCTGGGTTGAATACAAATGACCAGTGTATCCAGAGAAAACAGGGCCATGTGTGTGTGTGTACAGGCACATGTGCATTAATGTTTTGCAGAGGAGCATCACACAAAATTGAATATATTTCAGTGTGTGTTCTTTTAACTATCATTTATGATAATCATTCATTTTTGAGATGCTGGAAGTAAGCTTTTTTAAAATTGACATAATAAATTAAACATTTATCAGCATCATTTGTTGCACTTTTGGGGATTGCCCCTTTTTTATATTATTGTTTAACATTGTTCTGAAGTTTCTTTCACGTGTGATATAATGAAAGTTCTTTTTTGAGAATTCCCTATTGATGATGATGGATCATTTTTTTGGGGAGCGGAGGGGGTGAATAGATCTAGGGATGATAAGACCCAAATTCTGATTAAGCTACTATTGATTTCTTAAAACTCTTAACACAATTTCTTCCGTGGAATGTAAATTGCCGGTTTGAGGTTTTGACTTAATGAAGGGAAGAACAAACTGCATAAGGTCCTTCAAATAGTAACTTTTACTTTATTGCCGGCACTGCTTCTTGAAGGTAGTTTCCTCATGCTCTGAGAGAAGGCTGTGCACAGATTTTTCCACTTCTCATTGCACTGAGTAACTGAAAAAAAATCTGATGATAATTATTGTTTCATTTATACTTTTAATTTAGTCTTTAGGTTATGATTATGCATTATGTTTTCTATTTTCTGCATTTTATTTGAAATAGTACTATTATATTGATGTATATATACATTAAGATTACAGATATTTGGCTACAGGATGTACTTTCATAGCATTATTCCATAAAATCATGAGGGGAAACAATACCATATGTAAGACTGTACCACAGCTATCTGGCACTATCCTCAACCATTGTCGGTGTCAACAGTGAAGATGTGGAGATAAATATCAAAACCTTACTATCCGTTATGGGATCTTCCCAATTGCATTGGCTCTATATGACGCACTTGTCCTACAGGTTACACATTTTAAATTGAAAAGAATTATGTTTAACAATAGATTTATTTAAAATAACAGAGATGATTAGAATTAGGTTTTACAATACAATTACAAGATAAGTTAGAAGCTTGATGTAGACAATAAGACTTTGAGAAATTTGATTGTCTTGCTGTAGCTACTAGGGCTGTGCAGGAGCCGAGCTACTGGATGAATTTTTCTAAAGAAAATAATCAAGTAGTAAATAACAAAATATAGAACAAGATATACATATAAATCTTAATCAGTTTTGCTAGACTGTGCTGTAAGATAATCTCTTTAAAACATTTTGTATAATGATAAACAATAGAAAAGTTCCTTGACTACAGTAGTCGATGGCTAATAAACAGGTGTCAACAAAATAGTACTATGGCTGGTCTCTTTCCCTTGCGGTACTGCCAAATCATTCAATAGTACAAACAAATCTAATTGAAATTACACTAAGAGCAACACTAACACAATAGGAGCCCAAAAACCAGGCAAAGAAAAAGGTATTATTTGCGCGAACCCCACTATGGCTCTAGTGCAGTTCCCTGGTTTGCTCACCGAAGCTAATACCGCACGAGAAGCGTGACTACTTGACAAACCCAAAATAAAGATTTCCATCAACTCAACTGTGATATGGAATACAAGACAGACAGCCTGGTTGTAGCCATCCCAAAATTATACAGGTGTACATGACGCTCACAGCGTCCTGAGAAACATTGGCTCAAAATGTACTAATGGAACTTATGGAGATTAGTAAGTCTCTGACTAAGACATTACTGCATTCCAAGCCAAAGGCTCATAACGTAAAGACTGTATGATAAATATACAGAGCAACATAGTCTCTAGGACTGATGTACAATATATGAAACTAGTAATAATGAGACTTGTCCTTCATTATGGAGGACACATTATTAAACCAATAAAATAAACCTTTTAATTTGGAAGTCAACCGAAGTTGGTTAACTGTCAACCCGACATACTATCAAAACAAATGAAAATCATCTCTGAATATATACTGAATAATAAATACATTTAAGTAGACATTTGTCTATTTTTTACAACAAAAACTAGATTCTAAGTCATAAAGACTCGATTTTTTCATGATACCTAATTGATCGAAGTCCGTCGTCCTGTTAATGGCGGCGGTGGATCTGACAGCCAACACTTCATGGTTGTTGTATGCTTCGTTGCGTGACGGTGCAGAAATTCCTCCTTCGATGCTGGGCTGTAATAAATTGGGTATGATGTGAACCTGGGAGCAGCCCTATATATAGTCCCAAATCTGATACGAACGGAAGAAAGCAAAAAGGGTGATAAACTCAGGAACATAGAAAGGAGAAATACGGATGAAGGTGAGGGGAAAGAGGAGTGAACCAGAGACCGACGCTTGCAGGGTGAGTGGGAAACATGGTTCGTTGGATTGCCGCCAGTCCTTTCTGACGCGGAGTAGGTCAGTGTGTCAATCACGATATACACTTCATTGGTTTGTTAGATGTGTAGCTGTCCATTCTGTTACAAAAGTGCGTGTGGCAGCCATCATTGAATAATTTTTCTTTTCCCCCACGTGGCAAATAACTCCAGGAACATCTTGAAAAGGTGAATAGATACTAAAACATCTTCTATTTAAATATATCTGTTTTAATTATGTTCTTTAGGTTCAGCTATTATTTTTATGAGAATTTGTAATATAGACATCCTTATTATATTTTCTTGAAAACAGCATGGCAAGCGTATGTAAATTTATCCGACATCATCCAATGGCAAAGGGCATGCGTTAAAGTATTTTATTCATAAATATGATAATATCAATCCTCTTTCCTGACATCCGCTACAGTATTTATCAAAAGACAATATTTTTGAACAACCACGTGTTTCAATTTAGGGAGATACGTAATTTTATTTGACTGCATCTAGTCAGCGGAAATAAACTTTGAGGTAGATTACTTCTTTAAATATGTTAACATTGTCTCTTTCTTTCGTAAATTATTAAAATATTGATATTTAATTGTAGCTGTCCAATCTGTCTGATTTGACATGCTATATATAGATAGAAAAAACTGTTTTATAGTGGCCTGTGCAGTTGCAGATGGAATTTTTACAACTATAGATATAGGGGAAGCAAGCATAAACAGTTACGGTGCTGTTTTTTTTATCCTCTGCTCTTGGAAAATTACATGACGAAGAGACACTCCTTTTGCCAAAATATACACCAATGTCAAATGATGAAGATAATTTCGTAGTAGACGAAGCATTTCCATTGAAAAATAATCTTATGATATACAGTTAACTTCCGACTATCTGCAGTAATGAAGGGGATGAGTGCTGCAGATTATCCACATATTTAGTAAAACAGTAAACTGTAGCACATTCAATTCAAACTAGTACTTACCTATCGTGATTGCATTTGTGAACACAGCATTATATTTCACACACTATGATAAAAAAAACACTTGAAATCAATGTACAGTATACTCAAAATGGACACATCACTAAAAAGTTTGTATTAGTCTTCTGCTTCATTGCAGCTGCTGCCTTTATCCTTTTCCCGCTATATATTTTCCGTAACATCCGTTTGTCATATAGGAGTGTGTCATCTTCCTGTTCCGAATAATTAAGCAGGTTATGAGTCCATTCCAGTGCAGTCCCCCTTGCATAAACCTTTTGTCTCTCTGGCCATCACCTCTTTCTTTGGTATTTGCTGAGTACAACATATGGTGGCCCTGTTTTTCAACCACACATCCCTTGCTGTTGGTAGTGCCGCAGTTAAGCCGCAAAGCAGATAATCTGCAGTTTACTATATATCCTAGAAGAGCTCCTGATAAAGAGAAACAAATATTCTATCACAGATTGTCAAGAGGACAAACCAGTGTAAAATGTGCATTGTGATGCTGGTATCAAAGTTTCAACTATTTCAAACACCAATTCTATGTTAAACCAAACCAATTTCACTTATTAAAGTTACTTTTGTTCTTCCTAATTTTTATAAGAATAACAAAGGTTAAGTCTTCAATTTCACCGGTCATAAAAGAATATAATTGAAAATCTCAAATATATTATATTAAAATCTATATACAATGCAATGATAAATATGTCTATGAATTGAGAAATAAGTTTAGAAACCTGAAAATCTATTATCTTGGCAAGAAAGTTAAACTCTGTAGATTAATAAACGAAAATAAAACTTTATTACCTGAAAAATTCAGTTCACATCCAATTGCACTACATGCCTTTATAGTATATTCCATTCACTGTAGGAATTGACTTATGAAAGGCCTTTTTCCCTACCATAAATCTACTATATAGTAGGATATTGGTAGGAAAAAAGACCTTTCAGAGAGTAATTCCTACCGTGAATGGAATATAGCCTCCCTTTTGCTTTTATCTTAGTGAGTGTATTCATAAATACACAAATACTTTTTTAGTACTCCACAAATATATTATTAAACTTGGGATTGTATGATATTTATTTGTTAAAATAATCCTAGATTAAAAAGTTAGATTAAACAAGGTCAATTAAACAGTAATTTAATCAAGTTTAATTAAGTTAAGTAAACAATATCACCCTGTTTACGAATATTGCTCTACTAAGTGATAAAAATCAGTTTTCAACATGCAGCTCGTATCGCCAGAAACATATGTTCAGCAATCTTTTCATACAAGCGATATCATGATACTTCCCTATGAGATTCATGATTGAATTCAATGTAAACATACCGATAGTAAGAATGTTGTGTGTTGCCTATTGCTACAGTGTGGGAGCTGCCTAAAGGCTTACTTTACCTACTGTTCAGTTTTCTAATTCTCTGACTTAGTTTTGCACATTGTTAGTAATAATAGCTAATTTAAATATTAAAGATTTATTTTTATTTTAGTAATAAGACTTCTATTTTTTACAATTTCATATCTATATTCTGTATTTAAATTTCCTGAAAACTCGACAAAGGAAATATTTAGCTTGTGTGACAAATTTTGAATTTAAATTTCAAGACAAGATCAAAAATGTTATGAATCTAATTATAGATTTTTGATAACTGCTCCACACTGTTTAATATATTAGTGTTGAATCTAGAGTTAAGAATGTTCCTTCCATTGCTTAATTGGTCTTAGTAATTACACTGTCTAATAATTAGCTAAATACTAAATCCATTGCATTTGACTCTAAAACTCCTTAAAACCACTTTGACTGGTTGTGGAGCTATTTTCCCAATCCCCAATACAGAACTTGAACCATCACAGACTAACGTCAGATTTTAACTATATTCAGCCTCCACATGGTCCATCAGGTCATTCAACCACTTTATATTGAAAGAGGATACAACTAATAATCACAAAAAAACTATAACTTTTGGATAATAGGTATATAATTTATAATGTGTTTATTATTATTATTATTATTATTATTAGCACCGCGTCTTACTACCCGTTCGGGTTATACGCACTTACGCTAATGTGTAATGTAGGGTGATTGTGAGATGAAATGAAGGACCTACAGTTTAATGTGGAATCCGAACCACGGTGGAGGCCTGGCATTCCTCACATTCAATGTGTTTATTAAATTACCTCGGTGGCGTAGTTAGCTAACGCGTTAGTTACTTGTTGGACTAGACTGCCAAAGACAGGGAGATTAGTGTTGAATCCCTGTCGGGTCCATTGAGGATGGTTTTTCATCCCCCCATGCAAATGTGGGTGCACTTCATTTAAATTAAACCTTCCTAATCTTTAACATATTAATGTTATTAGTACATATGATGCATATGAACCGAAAGGTTAGTAAGACACAGTACTAAAAAAACCTTTAGTGGGAATAAAATATTATTGTAAAGTAACCAACATGGACTAAATTTAACCATAAATAGTTTCTCATAATTGTAAAAATTGAAATCATCAGTCAAAAAGCAAGCAATGCAGAATATATCCAATGGTGTCTTTATAAATATATATGTGCTTAAAAAGATCAAAATTGTGTTAACTATATCTAACATAATACCAGTGTACTAAAAATTAATTATTTACTCAGGGAGATGGCTTTAAAAAATTCTTTATGCTTTGAAATAAGATATAAATAATTTTTTCTCCTTAACTAAAATCAACAAAAGAATTGTTTGGAAAAAATCTCTTTCATAAATGTATTTAATCCATTATGAAAAGATTAACTCATCTTAAATCTGTATTTTGTTTATCACTTTCAGATTGTTTTAAATCCCTTGGGTATATCAATGGACCCAACAAGGTCACGTTTAAAGATAACTTTAGACATAATGAAACAGATCTACATCCAAGATGGTGTCCATGGATTCTATAGAGGCTACGTTGCTTCGTTGTGCACCTATGTTCCCAACAGTGCCATGTGGTGGACATTTTACCACCTGTACCAAGGTCAGTGGTCCCATTATTACTCCCCTTCACACATTCCTTCACACTTTGACACAATTCTTTTGTAGGGCTACTAACATATCACACATCAAACTGTGCTATATGTATACCTTGGGTTTATTTTATTAACGGAAATTTGGACCACCTTTTAGTGGGTACATAAACAATTTTAATGGTCAGCACTGATAACATTTTACTATATTATCAGTATTGTTATGTAGATATTGATAATATCTATCAAAAGTGACAGCTGCAGATCTAACATAACATAACTTGACGTATGAATACATGAAAGTATATACAGTAACTTTTCTAGCTATCATATATGCCCATTCTTAAGAAAAGTGGAATATATATTTTTGAGAGATACTTGCTTCGATGGCAGCGTGGTCTAACTCACTACTTTAGACTGCCAACGGCAGGAAGATCGAAGGTTCAAATCCCGATTAAGTGTACTGAGGGTGGTTTTACAAAATGATTTTCCACGCAAATGCGGGTATGCGTCCTCTAAATATAACCTTCCTAATTCCTAAAACCATTAGCATAATTAATACATTAGCATATAACTCGAACAAGTATTAAGACGCTGTGCTAAAAATAAACATATCAGAGATGATTCAACACCTTAGCACAGTCGATAGCTTGTCTCTCTACTGATCTAAGGGTCCCGGGTTTGATTCACGGCATGGCTGAAAAATGTATCATAGTTGAAATGTAGGTTTACCCTTTTACTGTGATGAATTAACGGCCAGGGACTGGATGTTGTGTCTGTCTTAGTCTTAAGTTAGATTATAAGGCATACGAAGCTACGACAGACCTAGCAAGTGGATAGTTGAAAATATATGATTTGAATAAAAAAACTGACCTGGGTCACAGGTTGGAAACATTATGGATATAAAAATATATCAGGGATGGGATGCTCAAATCCTATGGTGTTCCAGGGATTCGAGATTTGTAAAAATCTCCAAAAAATATTTTGAATACAATTATGAAAACCTTGATTTGATATAACCATTTTAATTAATTGATAAAATGAAGTATATAGAATTATGTAGTTGAAAGAACAACAAAATCACAAAAAAGGAGAAAATTGTATCAATATAATTAGTTTACAAAAAATTGTATAACTACCCATTCGGGCTATACGCTTTCTATTTGTTGTTTGTCATAAAATACAAGACAAATAAAATATTATTTGTCATTAGTATCAAGCTTTAAACAGTTTTTTTTTCAATTCATTTTTAAAGATTTTTACTTTAACTAAAAACTTGTAAACTTTTTAAAGATTTGGATTCAAGAAAAACAATATTCAACCTGTCTCTATTATATATTAACTATGCTAATGGGGTAGGAATGAGTAAGGTAGGACATGTATCAACATTTGCATAGAAATAGTGGGGAACTGTTTAGGAAAAAATACACTCAGAAAGGATTCAAACTCCAACCTCTCCGTCATTGGCAAACCAGACAAGATGAGCCATAAGTTGAATCCTCATGTACATTGATGCGGTTCAGGTCACACTGATTTATTATTTAATAAGGATGTGTGAAGCCTCAAAATGTCAAAGGTTCATCTCCTTTGCTTGACTTTATCTCCTTCGCTTTTACTTTAATGCCCACAATAACGATGGTGATGTTTAAAAATTTTGCAGGAAGAAAAACACATTTACGAACAAATTTGAAATATTTAATTAAATATGGCATAAAAGTAATAATTTTTAGAACATACACTTAAAGATGTTTCAACACCGACCAGTGTTTAAATGGCACTATGACCATTGCTCGAATTGGGAAATTTTAACAACTGCAACAGTAACAACAAACAACCAATAATTCCTTAATCTATTTTACTGCATGAAACTACTACATTGTTAGAACCTATTTCATTGTATATACACACTTAAATAAGTTGCATCCCAAGCCATGCCAATTTAATTGAATTTCAGTAAAATGAATATCACATTGCAGTTTTCTATACTAATCTAATTATGTGATAATTACAATTTAATTTATATTAAAACAAAAAATAAACAATATCTAATATTTAACTATGGAGGGAGGTAGGCACTAGTCTAAAACCATGTACAGTAGAATCTCGAAAACTCTACCTAATGTGGACTGAGATGGTGTCGAGTTTTACGAATGAACTTGCATAAGATGCATGTTTACTAAACGAGGTGAATCACAGTCAGTATTGAATATAATAGGTACAGTCAGCGACGTCGAGTCGGGTGGGTTGGGGGTTTCATCCACCACCCCCAATGTTTGTTAAAAGCTTGGAAGTTGGGAATTTTGTGAGATTTGAGATCTGGAGTTGGAAAATTCTAGGCTTATTATGTACCCCATTACTTTCTATTATGTAAGTCCTAAACCACATTCTTGTACAGACAAATCTAAAATTTCTCAACTTTTGATCCCTACTCTAGAAAAAATTCCCCAACTTCAAAAATCATCAAACATTGAAAGGAGATTCCTTCCGTAGTAGATGGTAGAAAGCCTAGTTAATCGAGTAGTCTAGTAGCGCGGCTGTCAGTAGGTAGAGAAAACGGCCAGTAAGTGTATGCCGAATGCGGTATGGAAACTTATCTTAAGGGAACATGAGCTGCCCAGTAGCAAAATTTCCCTCAGCCAGCAATGCTTGAAGTGGCAGCGTTATCAGCCAATGTTTTGTTGATTGTTTTTAGTTGTGACTTTTGTGACTAAGGGCGCCTGGAGAATTTTCCTCCGGGAAGGGGTGGGGCGCCAAACCGGGGTTATTGAATATCCTCCAGCACGATGGAGGATTTTGGGGTCCTCCCCCGAGAGAATTTATTAAATTAAAACCTCAAAAGACGCTTTTTAAGGCAATCCTTGTCTCTTGAAAATACGATACAACATAAGAAAAATGTTTCAAACTTAATATATATGCAACCTCAAAATCTCAGGGGGAAACTGCTCCCCCCCCCCCTCCAAACTGCCCCCGCAGATGCCCTTGTTATTGGCTGATAGACTGTCGCATTTCTATGTTTCAAATTATCAAGTCTTGTACAGCCAATGCCTTAATTAGGGCTTCATTATATTTTAAGGCATAAATGCAGTGCATGTTACACAACATTTTGTTTTCGTGTCGAACACTCGACCAATGAAATGAGGACATTGAGGTTAGTGTCAGTGTTTGACTTCTGAAATACACACTAATTTTTCTAGCAAGTATCCATAATAGTTTGAATGGAACTGATGTATCTTATTTCATTGTTTATTAAAATAGGCTCAAAGCAACTAAGAAATAAGAGGAGTAACTTATGGCTTTGTTACATTGTTACAACTCTTTTAATTTGTCATTTGATTAAATAAACTACATTAAACAAAATTTGTTATTAAGGGTTCAATTTGCATGAAATTTCATGTAACCATGTTGTTTAGAGTGCTGATTTCGAATTTGCCATCAGTTATTTCATATAATGTTAGGGGAAGCTCCTTCACCCTCATGTGCTAAATTACAATATGTTGTGAATAGTTTATTCACATACCAGTATTAATGTTTTAGGGCAACTTCCATGAGGTTATGAAGGAGGACATTGGTAGATAGGTATCAAAATACTGTAGACATATCGATGAATTCAATTTTTTATTGCTTTATTTTACGGCTGAAAATGTTTTTGAATAAACATGGCCAATTTGTTAATTTTTTGATAAAGTGACATGCGAGCTCTACAGCTTAGTGAGTTTACTAGTTAAATATTGGTTTCAAGTGTGTATCGGTTTCCAATCTGGGGGTTGCAGCATGTTTCTGTGGGGTCACAATATAGAGGTTTTAGCTTTATATTTACTTTTTCAAGTATTATAATGATTATAGGAAGATGTGAAATTCTAAATAAGCAAATAAGGGTACATTTACTCTAAATT
Source organism: Timema douglasi (assembly GCA_901482245.1). Classification (NCBI taxonomy): domain Eukaryota; kingdom Metazoa; phylum Arthropoda; class Insecta; order Phasmatodea; family Timematidae; genus Timema; species Timema douglasi. The sequence continues at coordinate 206,316 of CABEEJ010000693.1, read as the reverse complement.
TTACCTATCCCACTGGTGTAGTTAACTCTAGATAGTCCGGGCTGGTTTTAATACACAGTGAAAAAACTTAAAAACTAGGGTTTGGATGCTTTTAAGTTATCAAAGGGTTGTGATGGCTGCAGAGAGAAAAATTGTGGTCATAAACAGAACTAAAATATGTTGGAAACCGTTGTAATGAAGTCAATTAGATATTTTACTCTAAAAATACATGATTTGAATGATATCTGCACATCTAAATAAATTTATTTAAGCTCTATTGTATATTTTGTTCATATGCAGTTAAACTGAAATAAATAATAATTCAAGTTATTTTTTTATGCACTGAAAAAGCCTTGTAGCTTTAAGAATCCAGGATCAACAAATAAATTTAAGAATACAGTTGCCCAAAAGTTCAATTCAAGGTTTGATTACCCCCTCTCCTCATTCTCAACATTGCCCTTTGTACTCTCCTTTGCCACCACTAGGGAATTTTCCTAATTTCAAAATGTTTAAAGTTGGGAAAAACAAAAAACACTGGTTATATAATTCGTATAACGCCCCTGAGTACAGTTGTACTGTAGTGTAGTATTGTATGGTTCAGTAACAGTAATATATGAACACTACAATATATTATGTGTTAATATAATGGTGTATATACATACATGTAATATACAGAAATGCAGTACAGTACTGTACATATAATATTGTATTGTGTATTGATTCGAATAACACGTTACTGAATTGGAAAACTAACAAACACAGCACTTGTAAAAACACCACAGCACGACTGTTCCACACGAGTTACACAAACAAACTAAGTGGTTATACAGTTGAATGACCTTGGATTGTGATGACTGGCACCAACAACTGTGTGCATGTGCGTTTGTCGAGTTACGCGAAATTTTGAGTTATCGAGTGTTGAGTTTCCAAGACTCAACTGTAATATTCATTATTAATTAAAATCATTTATAATAAAATTCAAAACTAATTATTTTCAGCATAAAAATTAGTAATTGCATCTTGTTGACATCAAAATATAAACATTAAATTGTTGTTAGTATTGTTGTTTTGTATCTCTTTCATTCTTATAAAAAATAAGATACTTGAAACATCAAAATATGTGAAGGATACCTTTCATTTGTGGGGAAAATACTATACTGAAATTAATTGAATTACAATGAGAGAAATATGAAAACATTTCCCAATCACTTCTTGTGAAGTAAAGGGGAGTTTCATCCTACAAAATATTGATACAGAAAAGGCAAAATATGGCACCAGAAAATTTGAAAAATTCTTTGTTATACATTGTTATGAAAAATTATGAGTGTTAAGAATTATTATTATATAATCCATTTGAAATTTTTTGTTTCGATGTAAAATGTTTTGAAACAAACACTGTTCTATTCTATTCTTTAATGTAAATCCCTTTCTCATCATCATCATCATCATCATCATCATCATGATCATCAACTGTTTCCAGCCATTGGCCGGGCAGTTTAGTAAAATGCCTCCATCTTACTCTATTCCTTTACCACTCTTCCTCCTTTAATTTCTTCCATTCTTCTATTCTCACTTGAACAATTTCTGTTATCTGCTCCTTCCATCTCTCTCATGGCCTCCCTTGTGATCTTTTCCCTACATACTTCCATTTTCAACATTTTCTTCGGTATCCTCTGTTTTTCGATCCTCATTATATCTCCATACCATCTCACTTTGCTTCCTAAACTTTCTCATGTACTCTCTGTACTCCTACTCTTTCCCAGAGAACTTAATTCCTGATCTTGTTTCTTCTCGTAACAGCTCAAATATGGGTTTGTTTCGGCCACCGGTTTACTAAGCCTATTGAGGTAAAGCTCTTTCTATTATATGTAGATTTTAATTTACCAAACTATTTCAGACACAACCAGGACAATGGTTTTTTCAAACAAATATTGGCATTAACTTATTACCTGTGTGGTGAAATTTTGTATATATTTGCTTATTTCTGACATCACAAATTGGGACTTTAATTTGCATGTAAATTCAGACAACTGAGCAGGCTTGGTTTTTATTAAATACACTTAGCCTTTCTAAAGATATAGCCGCTAACAAACGGACACCATTTGTCATTTTTCATTTCATTCAATGCAATAAATATTTTGAAAAAAATATGTTTAGTCATAAAACTTAAGTGGCAAGGAAATATTGTAGATAACTCAAGTAGATAAATAAAATTTCACACGAATAGTAATTTATAAAAAGAAATATGTATTTACGAAGTAACCAACATGGACTAAATTTAACCATAAATAGTTTCTCATAATTGTAAAAATTGAAATCATCAGTCAAAAAGCAAGCAATGCAGAATATATCCAATGGTGTCTTTATAACTATATATGTGCTTAAAAAGATCAAAATTGTGTTAACTATATCTAACATAATACCGGTGTATTAAAAATTAATTATTTACTCAGGGAGATGGCTTTAAAAAATTCTTTATGCTTTGAAATAAAATATAAATAAAGCACAGAGTCCAAAACTTTATACATTAAGAAAGAAAATGTGAAACTGATGGTAGAATCTTCTACCTGCAAAGAGAAATAGTAAATGCCCTTTCAAAAAATAATCCCCACAATAGACGCTACAAAAGGTGAGGGAAAAGATTAACATCTGTAAAATATTTGTGTTGAAGTCATTGTCTTATTATAGGAATCATCGGCTTTGTTGTGAAGCAAATTCTTGGAAAACCCTGTGTAATACAAAATACTGACAAATACAATACACTATACAAACACACATAGTCTGATTAGAATAGAAATCCTTTTGGAAAATTATAGGAAGAACAAAGAAGTAGCATTCTAGTGTGCAAGTGTAACACTTTAAACTTGTGTTGTATCAACCAGAACACTTGTAATATTTTGTCCTATCAACTGAAACAGCGTTGCAGTGGGTTCCGGCCCAATTCAAATACTGCCTGTAACATAAGCCTGGGTAAATTAATATATATATCTCACCACAAAAGAAATGTGTGGTTAGTTTTATTTTTAAAACCTTTCTCTTTAACTATACGCACTAATTCACTAATCGGATAATTTAAAAGACTAGTTTTATCTTGCAACCACAAAAACCTTATCTTCACTCTTAACTTATCTGCTCATGTTTCAAGCTTTGCTTCGATGTAAGAAGTGACATTAGCATATACTCCTCGTTATTAGTTATTAGTAATATTTTGAATGAAAAAGTGACTTACAGCAAATTCTAATTAGAGGCCTGTTGCAATTTGCAGGAACCAGTAGGCAGTAATTATTTCCATGTTCCAACCTCGCAGCTATACTTGCTTGGTTCAAGTTTTGTATCCTCTTTTCTTTACCGGCATAGTGATTTTTTTTATCTAATAGTGGTGAAATTCATGATATTTTTACTTAGAAATAACTACACTATGCATACCAATCTTCCCCTAATGAGGGCAGCACAAGTCCATAGGAAGTTAGCCAGAGGCTCTCATCAAATTAATAGGAGCTAATGAATAAGTGTAATAAAAACATGAAGGAATAATTGTTCCTCTTTAACACATACCTACCACAAGTTTGAACAGGTAACTACAGAATCCAAGCAAAAAAAATAAATCAAGAAACAGCTAACAACAGCAGCCATGTTGCCATAGTCCAGTTTGTGTTATACTGTGGATTCACACATTCAGCTCCTTCGTCCCTCTGCTTGAGATATTTGGCAGAGGAGAGCCAATCAAAGCTCAGAACCAACCATCTCAAATCAGTGTGCATGTGCTCTACGGTCGAAAGAAAGCCTTTGTGAGGAGACTTGAAATAACCCGTTAATGGAAAGTCGATGTATTGGATTGTGCCATGACACAACATTATAATTTGAAAACATCCATTGTGACATGATCTAAAATATATGTTTAATCACTAGAAAATAAAATATGTTTATAACCAGCTTTTTTAAGTTAATGTTGCAATCCATCATGAGTCAACATACAGCATGTGAATTCCTGTGGCACAGAAGCAGATTCTGCTTTCTATTTTCGGTGAACGTGTGATTCAAGCTTTGTTTGTTCTTTTCTGCTGAAAAGGGGGACTGATGTACCCCAAAAGTTTCATAATAATGTGTTTTAATGTGTTTTTAATTGTGAACTTTTAGGCCTATAGTTTTCAATGTTTAATTTAAATTAAGTGCTTGAACTCTGGTGTGATATATATATGACGATGGCCTGAATAATATGGCTAGTTTCAAATCACGCATTAATTAATTCAACTAATTGGAGGCAAAATTAGTATACATCATATTTCTATCTAAAGGCATCAATTTTTACATGTGAAAAATTATTTGTTAAATTTTGTAACAACAAAACATATTAATTCTAAATGTTGGAATTATTTTTCTAGATATTGTGATAAGTGTGAAGCTCTTCTTTAATATTTTGCACATAACAAAAATACTTTGACACATGATTTTTAAAGTTTTCAATATAAAATACTTTCACAAGTGTTTGTTTTCAGATGAGCTGTATGCAATCTTCCCCAGTTGGGTGTCTCACTTGTTCATCCAGTGCATGGCTGGCACCCTAGGAGGGTTCACTACCACACTACTAACAAACCCTCTTGACATTGTAAGAGCTAGGTTGCAGGTGAGTCACAGGCGTCTATGCATCTGGATTCTAACTAAAACATCTCATTTTATTTTAATACAATCTAATTAATACTCATTGTGGTGTTTATATTGTGTGAACAGGTTCAAAGGCTAGACTCCATGCAGAAGACATTCCACATTCTGTGGACAGAAGAGCGGCTCCGGATATTCACCAAGGGTCTATCCGCGCGGATGGTTCAATCTGCTTGTTTTAGTTTTGCCATTATTCTTGGCTATGAGACCATCAAACGAATGAGCGTCAATGAAGAGTACAGAGAATACATCCGCTGGTAAGGCCTAGTTATGGACTAGATGAGTTATTTTAATGTAGTGATTATCACACATCAACATCCTTGTCACTCGCACAGGTAGACATCAGTTTCAACTAATCTGGTTTACTGGTGACAGGGAGGTTAGGGTTCAAATCCTGGTCTAATGTACTGGTTTCCCCCTCTACATACATGCAAATGTAGGTACATTTTATTAAAATAATACCTGCCTCATCCCTATTCTATTGGCGTAATTGATATATGTGTACATTCCAAGCGGGTAATAGAACTAAATAAAAAAATAATTTTGTGTTGAAAGTCTCTGAAGTTAAGCTGGCAAAGTGTGAACATTCCAAAGATGACCACAGTCCGGATTAAGTTATTTTGGCTGAACCACTGGTTCTAATTTTGCTATAATAATTCATCAGTGATGGACTTAAATTTAGTCTTCATCTGAGATTAATATAATTAATATAGTACAAGCAGTTCATAATTCTCTATAAATGTGGACCTAGGCATTAAATGCCTATATAAATAATAACAACTGCTATAAGCCTGTGCCGAGACAAAGGGCTCCGCTTTAACACTTTGCCTGCTGAACCTTTATATACTATTCTGATAAGTCTGCTGGGCCCTTTTTTATAAAAACATGCACATTTTCTAAATCTTACCAATAAAGGTATTTTATTAGTATAAAATTGGTACTTGGATGAAATTTTTCTCTGAATTTTTTTAACATGGTGTATTACTCAAATTACTTATATTCTAATTAAAAAAATGCTAAATTTATTCAAAGACTTTTTGTTTGTTTTTTAAGTTTTTCACAGACAATTTTTTTTGTTTGCTTTGGCATTTAGAAAAATAACCAAACTAATAGGCCTAGTTATATGATATTCATAAACATGGATAATATGAATGAAACAAACAAAAAATAACAATAACGATAATAATATGTTATATAAGTTGTGACAAAATAAAACCAAATAAAATTTACTCTTGAACAAACCTGATTCATTTTCCGATATAAAATTGGGATCCAATTCTGAGCCATTAAAACTGTCTCACTTTCATCTAAATAATCTCATATTTTTTCAGAAGTTAAACGCTCCATAATATAGTCACTTTACTAATAAAATAAACATTCAATACAATTAAAAAATATAATGCTGCAAACACAATTTCACTCACGAAGTAAACAAAACAAACTCTAAACCATAGATTATAAAGTTGATTGACAACACGCCTAAGATTATAGAGCAAAGAGATTGTATTTTAAAAAAGCAGTGTGATCTATTGGCAGAAGTATATACTAAAATAATTAAATAAACTATTCCTAATAACATTCTCTAGTAATATTGCGACGGATATCATTAAGAAGTATGGAAAAGTAGCCATAGTAATATTACACCGCTTGCAGAAATCCCAAATCTCCTAACATTGTAATATTACGACATTAGCAGGCAAAGTATTAACTCAAACCATAAACATTCAAAAATAGTCTGTTAAGCCTAGCTATTAAAAAGCTTCTTACCTATAAGTCATCTACAATGGAAGTGTAGTTAAGTGACAACAGGTTCCTTATTGCAAACATTGGCCAGAAGTCTTCTTAGACTTGTTTGGTAACACTTTTTACTGATAATAAAGTATTACTAAGTAAATCATAGTTATTTCCAAGTAGGTTGACGTTAGTCATTTTCAGCCATTGTTTACAATAAAGAACCTTCTAGTTGTCACATACACTCCCACCGTGGATGTGCTAAAACTCTATCATTCACCATGATAGTCAGATTTAATATTGATACTTGATTAACTTCCGAGTGAGCCATTTTCTAGTGCATTTATTTACCATGTCACATTTCATGGTAATCTACTCTCATGATCACTTCGTAAATAAATAAACAAGTAGGTCCAAAGTTCTGTCTTGAAAAATTACAATGAGCGTTTGAGATCATCATCCCATTTATAGCTCTCAGAAACACAGCCACATTGATGTATTCTGTACAAATACAACCGGCACTATGAACTTATTTTTCCTGCGTTAAAAGCCATTTATGAGTCACTATGACAGTTTCTCTTCCATTATCACACATCCATAAAGACTTCCTTAGAATAGTATTACAATGTCTAATTTCTTTTATAAAAGTTCTTTGGCAAAATAAATGTCACTTTGATGATCCATAAAAGATATCTTATTAAATAATATATTCCATCAAAGATATCTTATGAAATAATATGAGCCATCTAAGAGTGCATAATATACAAACACAGGAATTGGGTTTTATGTTTTTGCTTGTAGCGTGGTCATCATTAACAAAAATCGAAAACAAGCGCACACTTCAATAATAATTTTTTTTTAAAGTTCATTATAGCTAGGTGGCTCATGATCTTGTTATTCTAAAGATTGGGTCACATTCCTAAAAGGTTTGGTAACCACAGACGTGGTGTTATTATTTAAAGTAAAAATCATTTTCAGTCTTTCTAACAAGTTAGAGAAGATGTATGCTTATTAAATTTAGTGTTTATCCATTAATGTCTGTATTATTTATCTGTTCACAGGTAGCATATCAAAGTCTAGAGTTCATTTCATCCATCCCATCCAACACATTAGAATTTATTTTAGCTTCAAGTGCATTTCTACCTGAAGACTTAAAACGAATAAACTCGTAAGATTTGTGTTATATATTTCCTATCCATTAATTTATTTGTTCTATAGTATGTCCTTTTGCAGGTAAAAAAACTTTAAGGTATTGTAAATAGTTTCTGTAAGTAAAATTTGGTGACGTCAAGTTTTACTTCCGATATCAGTAATATAACATATTAGAATATTAAATTGATAGATATTGTAAATAACCAACTGCAAATGCTAGAATAGTAAAGTTAATTGCTATAAACATTGTTTGTGACACTGTTACAGTAAATAGTTTAATTTATGGAAACAATAATTATGTTAAGTAGTTTTAAGGGTTTTTTTTATGTTCCATTTAGAGAGGATTATTCAAATCACCTGTTCTTCAACCACATGCATAATTGTATTATCAAGCCTGTGAGAAATTTCAATTTTTTGAATCAGAATATAACTAAGGTTCTTATTTTATTTTAAATTTAGAGTATTACTATTTGAAAATAACAAATCCAAATGGACACATGTTCAGATTCAATTGAATATAATTCAAATCTCAGAGTTAAACTGTATTTACATTTTTTTTAAGGATTAACTCCTATTATCATTTATTTGACCATAAAAATTTACGAATTGTGTAACATTAATAAGTAATTAAATTTGGATAAAGTTTTTAATGGCCTTAATATTTTTGTTCTTCTCGATTAAAACAAATACGTGTAAATTTCCCTGGTAATTGAGTCAGATACAGTACACAAATTTCCCAAACCATGCTATTTTATTTTAAAAAATATTATCATGTTAGTAAACAAAGATTCGGTCTTGATGGGAAATTGAACATCCTGAATTCTCATAGGTTTAAACTATATTCAGATATAAATAAGTTAAAGAGGTATTAGGCTATGTGATTTAATTTGTCTTACAAAATTTTAATGAGTACCTCACAAGAACAGTAATATTTCTCTATAATATATTCAATTGCTTACTTAACACTGTGGCCTGGATTTGAGATTTGATCATTGCTAGAGCCTTGCGTGGATGACCAAATTAAAATATATAAGGACTCAATGCACATCATAACTCATAAACACAACCAAAGTTAATTTATTTTAAAATAATTTGAATGTTAAGATAATCTATGAAATTAATCAATATATAATTTTATTTGATTATTCTAAAGTGTAAATAGGATATTAAAAACAATTTTGTTAGATGAACATTAACATTTTGCTTTCTCTTTGCTCTACATTTATTTTACAGTGCACGGCTCCTGGCAATTTTTTTTTCTGTTGTCTCTGCAATGATTGTATGCACACACAAAATTAAATTAGTTATTTGTAGCTATATCCTTAATTTATCAGTAATCTGGGCTGTATCCAGTTTGTTGTTGCCTTACTAATATTATTGCAGATATCCACATCCGTGCAGGATTCTGGATACCTATGCATTTATTTCCAACTTCAAGTTGATATTTAGTTCAATAATTAATTGATTAGTCTTTTTTTTTACCTCAAACTAATATCATTTTATGACTATATGTTTAAGAATCAACTTTGCAAGGAGACCCCACACTTGGAAAACCAAGAAATTTCAGGGAATTTTGTCTTGATAAAATAGTAGCAATCTTTATTATGTATTAATAAATTTCTGATTGGTTGAGTTGTGTAGAGTTGTCACAGGACATCTTGATTGACACATTAATAGAAATAGTTCCTAATGCTATTCATACTTAAATTTATTTATTTGTTATTGTATTGAATTTGTTGTAACTCGTGACCATGACTGACTGCAGTATGATACACACAGAGATAACTCACTCTATAGTTTTTAAACTGAGCTGTTACTAAATAAAGGTAATTTAATTTGTTTGGTTTGCTTCATGAATAAAGGTATTCATATTGATATTCACCTGGAAAACTTAGAAAGCCTGACAAAATCAAGTAATTTTGTGTGACAAGAAAAAGTTTTGAGCAATTTTTAAAACTGCTGGAATTTTCAGATATTTTTGGATGCCTTTAAAATACACAGTTTAAACTATTAGTTTTGCCCTCAATTAGTTCCTTTTTGTTAATAATGGTATAATATTTGTTATTAATTGAGCAATTAACTCAATGTCAAAATAGTGACAATTTGCCTTGTTCGAGATCCTCCAAAAAACTTTATGCAATAGGGGTTAAATTAAGGGGTTGGAGACGGCCTTTTTTTTATAGAGGATTATATAAAAATCCAAATCCTTTATTAAAAGCAATTTTAGAAACTCTGGGGTTTTTATAAGTCTTGTTTTGAAAATGTTGTTTTTATCTGAAAGGAAAGGTCTGGAAATTTCAAGTGTATCAACCCTGTTATAGTTCTTTAAGTTGTGTTATGTACTAATTTTGTAACCATTTAAAATGTTATTCTGTTGACTGTTGTATACACTGAAGGGGCTACATGAAGGACTGATTGAAAGAACTTTCTTCTTTGCCCTCTTCCTTGTATACAATTATATTCCACAAGCTAAAATATACTTTTTAAGTGGGACTCAATAAAGAAGAGAATATTTTTGAGAAAGAATTTGGAGTAGACCATAGGGTTGAATCACTTTTAAATACATAAATAATCTTGATTTAATTGCTCAAGATTGTGCTAAAGAATCCAGTACTACTTATAACCATTAAGTTTCAATTATAACTCTCCCTTAAGGACGTTGCTTACCTGTGACATTGACATTGCAACAGATAAAAATAGGATTTCCCATGTTAGTGAATTTACGCTTTATTTTGTGAGTGTTAAAGGTAGAATGTTGAAACAAAAACAATACATTCTTAAATAATTATAAAAAAAATAGTCCTACAGCGTGAACAAATTATCATCCTTAGGTAGTTTTTTTTGTAAATGTATTTTTTATAAATCATCTTACACATAGGTTATTTGTCTTAGTCACGAAAATGGTCTGTAGGAACCTTCCAGCCAGGATGTAGATAAAATAAGACCAAGGGAGCATATGTCTATCTAAAAAAGGAAACCAGAAAAATGCTATTTTAAAAAGCAGGTCAATGTTTTCAAGGAGCAAATAGTAGATTGGGTTTTTATATTCGTCAGAGGAAGAGGGTAAGTACTATCAATATACAGATGACTCACACGATGAGATGCTCATTTTCTTCCTTCTCTTTATACTACATATGTATATATGTTTGTGTGTTGGTACTTAGACTGCTTAGGTGCGTCAAGTTAAGATGCAACTCTCTTCGCAAAATAGCTTCAAAATCTCCAAGTAGGCAACGTCATTACATAATTTTTTCTCGGCATTGATATATACTTTTTCACATGACAAGCAAAGTTGAAGCATAACCTTAAACGTGTGAAGTCAAGTCAAAAGCTAGTTTTGTTTAACTTTATTTGGATTATATCCAGATATAGTAAAAAAGTGTTGAATTGAAAAACAAAGATTGCTAAATTGATATGTTGATTTTTTAAAAATAGAAGAATATTTTGTAAAAGTTCTAAACAAAATACCTAAAGATTACATTCAGACAGTGCTACAAAAAAATGAAATACTGTATTCTGGAAATTTCAAGGCAATTCTAGAAATGTTAAAGAAAATAACAATTTAAAATTGTGCCAAAGTAAAGACATTTCTCACTTGGTTAAAGTTTTGGGCCATATGCCATTTGTTGAAAAGCTTAGATCGCTTTAGAATATTTTTGAAGAGTGAAGGAAATGCTAGATTTCTTAAGCTAAAACAATTGGGTGCTGAACTTTGTCTCTTCGACGCTTTGTAAGCCTCTTATGCTTAAGGGTGGCTTATCCCATAAATATAGCACAAACTTAACAACCTGACTTCAGATCTTCATTTACTATTCTTTTGAAACTTATGAAGTAATACAACATCTAAATTGATAAAGATAATATCATACTGATTGAGGAAAGTTTAACCTTTCTGAGTCTACTGTGTTTTTAAAAATTAGTATTTGTAGAAAATTTTGAAGATTTGTTTGGATTTTAAACAGCATTGTGGATTTTAAGTGTTCCTAAATTAATATTAGCTTCCTCACCAGTTAATTTCATCAGCACATTATATTATAATCAAGACCTATAGAATTTGTACTGCCCTGAATTACTTGGCTCTTAAATGACAACACAAGTCTAAAGTTGTCAAAATGTCAAGCTCATCTAGTCAGATTTGCTGGTGACAAATAACACAATACAATATAAATGCCAAATCATGAAACACAATTTCAAACTTAAGATTCTTTAATAACAAATATAATGTAAGTATTAATTTCGAAGAAGGTACAGGAAAAGTTGAGAAACATGTAAAAGTGTTTATATATTATGTTTCTATCCACCTTTCTTGTACTTTCTTCCAAATATAATACAATTAACTCATAAGTGAAAAGACATTTTTTAGTAGATTTTTTTAGCACTGGTCTTACTACCCATTTGGATTTTACGCTTTATAAAACAGATTAAAGGGATGAACTGAATGACTGTGATAATTGATTTATTATCAAACAATAGTCACCTTATTGCAAATAATGGCATACAACTAAAATATTAAGTGCATTTGTTTTTTTGTTTGTAAGGTTTTTATTCTTTTTATAACATCAATATATGTGAACATGCGTAAACAAGAATCATTAGTATTATATTTGGACACCAGCCCTGAAGGGCTGTCGATCACTAACACAACATAGAACATTTACTTAATGCTAAACAGAAGTATTTTAGCGCCCTTATGGGTTGATTTGGCCATTGTTGGGTGGGAGGCAGGAAAATATATAAAAACCCGCCCCTATACACTTACAGGGTCGTCGGGGACCATAAGAAACACAGTTGGTACATAGAAGAGGAGGAGGGGGGAGATAATCCAAAAGGGGTGAAACCAAATAAATAAAGTATATAGATAAAAACACCATGGTCAGTGGGCCGCCGGCGTCAGTCAGGATAACTAGCAGTACACCCCCCACCAGGGCTACGATGACAGTTCCATATGTAACCCTGGCATGGAAAATAAATAAACTTCTTCCAGTGGGCAATTTCCACCCCATTGGGTTAGAGAAACTAAGGGGGAGGGGAAATATAAAATTTTGATTCTGAGGGAATTAATGTTACTGCCCACTACTCGTGAGCAGACCGAATAACAGCGAGGTGCACAGATGGCTTAGTATTGGTCAGCAAATAAACATGAAACATGAAAGGATAGCATCAGGGGAGTGCCAGGGATCGAAAGAAAGGGAAAGAATTTGGAACCACCATACCCCGGTTCGAGGACCGATTAGGGTAAAAGTATGGTGGTTGTCCAATCGAGCGAGACTTCGGGATCGGTCGGGTTGAGGAATAGTACGCCACCAGGATTACGTATTCTTTTACATACGTAACCCTGGTGGGAAAAGAAATTGGGAGTGTTGCCAGTGGGCCAATTTTCATAAATTTCGGAGGAGACATAAAAATTTATGACGTGGAATTTGGACCAGGATTGCTGCCCACTCCTTGTGGGCAGACTATCGGATGGTGTGGGTGTACTGGAGTTAGTATTAGTACTTTGGAGGGAACTGGGGTTTGGAACTGGCTGTAGTAGGGCAGGGGTCTTGGGGGGAAAAAACGAGGTTAGAATAACGAGGGACTAGACAGGGTTATACCCCGACCCTCAGTTTGAGGACCGGCTAGGGCAAAACGAATATCTCTATTAAGTCTTTAACTATTTTGAAGGAACTTTTGGGATTATAACAATTTCAATGCTATGGCTTAAGAGGCTGTTTTACCCCACAAATGACAACTAGACATCACATCAGTGTGGTTTAAAGTATTTTATTTTATAAAACAATGATATTGAAACCAGATAAACTGATTTATTGTCTTTTAAAAAAAATACAATAGCTGTAAATATAAACTTGTTTTAACTCCTTTAGGTCTGTGATAATATACATGGAAGAAGGTACAGGAAAGAGGAGAATAAACTGATTCAAGCTTGTGAATGTATCAAATTGTTGATGTCACACATGTCCAAATATGAAGAGATTTCACTTAAAAATGTTAAGTTCTTACATTAATCTAAACCATTTTAAATTAAGAACTTCTTATTGGTAGGGACATGCAAAATTCACATTTGTGATAAAGCATATTTTTACACGAATGATGTTGTTTTCACACGAATAACACGAACTTAATGTTTTTTTCTAAATAAACACAATTTCTTTGTAGTTTGGGCAAATACCAAGATATCCAATATAATTTTCAACGTGATAACACCTACGATTGTGCTATTCCGGGGCTTCCATTTGTACAGATAGTATCCGTTTTTGCTTATTTTAAAGGTATAAAAGAGATCACAAGATTAACAAGTATTTTCATGGATTTAGATTATTTTTTTTAAATATTAAAAATCCCATTTTCAGCTTTTAAAAAATGGCATGCTAGGTCCAAGCAAGGACATTAATATATATATGACCCTTGCTACATGCGATCATGTTTGGAAAAATTATATTTTCTTTATTTTTATTCCCTTCACCTTATTTGATAGTTGTTTCATCTTGTATGGCAACATGTTTTTATGTTATTATTATTTGGTCCAATCATAAATTGATATTCCATTATTCTGATATTGCTATTTGTAAAACTGGAAGGTAATGATATTGAGATAACGAGTTTGACATTACTAAGTGTGAAATGTTTTTTGCATATTTATATTTGATTTTTCTGCAAAGATATAAATAGTTAAACACACAGTATGAATGAGAAATATAAAGTCATATCTTAATTTTTTTAATAGATACTAATTTGACTCATATTAACGTATATATCGCTTTCACCATATAATATCGCTTTTTGAGAAAAATAACCTCACCTTTTGCATGTCTCTACTTATAGGTAAATCACATCTATAAATGAGTAAGGTTTTTTGTGTTCTCATTTTAAAGTGGAATATAGATTTTATTTAATGTTATTAGTGTAGTTAACTTTGATTAATTATTTATAGTTGTTTCTCCTTCCAGGTAATGCCGTAAATCAAATACCATTTTAGTAACAATAGGCCAGTTCAGATTAATCTAAACTTTTCATCAGGTAAAATCAGCACGGGAGTAGCCTCCATCCAACGCCCATCACAGCTCTGATCAATTATCTCAGTTAAATAAAACTGAAGCTCAATTCTTTTTTTTACAAATACATATTTTAGAATGATATCAGTGATATTTTATAGTTATTGCTAATATCCATCAAAAGTGATAAGTGTTGCAGATAAGATGATTTGACATAGGAATGTGTTAAAGTAGATTTATTTACTTTTCACTGGCTATCATAAGGGTTCTTCCTAGGAAAATTGGACTGTATGTACATCAATTCCCACAGAACTTTAAAGCAAAACAAAACTTGGGTCATGTGATTGGACAGAAACAAACCAGTTTGTTTAAGGTTCACACTTTAAATTGTAAAAATAATTGTGTTAGTCTTTCTATTTGCTCTATTAATCACTAAGGTTCTTAATAAAATAATACAATCACCCAATCTAGTTTTGAACATGCTCTACCAATCCTGGTCACTTGATATACTTTGGTATAAGGACAACCTAAAATTTAAAGTTTTTAGTAAATATTTCTTTCTAGTGATGATTTGTGATTTTAGTACTACAAATGAGCTTAATTTAAGTCTATTTATCTGTTCAGACGCTTGTCTAATTTATATATTTATTTTGAAACATGTTATGTTTTGATTTGAAGCAATATTGTTAAAATAAAAGACCATGAAGTTAAGTTTGTTTTCATTTCATTATGCCTATATAATATCATTAGTGAATAGTTGATTTCAAATATTTGCCAGTTCTATTATTTCCGTTCTGGTTCACACTCATTCTGAGATATAGGAAAAAATGTGTTTTAAATAAAGATGGGACCACTAACAAATGTGATTTTATTTGTCACGTATATTGACTCTTATGCTGGGATCATTATTAACTTAACTTTAACTTAATGTAGCGTTCACTTAAAGTTCACTCAACTTAAGAAAATTGATTTGTGATCACGATTCCCGTAACAACTCGAGCCAAAATCTGCATTCTAGATTATGTATTTTGATCTGTGATTTTTACTATTTATATGATCTGTGAATGTTTACTTGTTTTCTATCAATATAATAAATATTTATCATTAGACTTTTTTGATAAATTTAGCTTTCCTATTTTAGTTTAATCTCAAAACTTTTAGCCTAATAATACCATGATTTGTGAAATATATCGTATATTATAGTGTATGTATTTTTACAGTACAATAAGATTATTTCCTTCAAGAGTAGAACTTGGTCATAAAACCAACAAGTGAATTACTAAATAGCCCTGTAGACATCACTCTCATGTAATGTTCACTTAACGTGAAAGACCAGAACAAATAGCTGTGTCATAAATCTCTTAAGAGTCCCATCCAGACCAGTATGTTTACAGCGTGAGAGAAGAGGGTCGCCAGATAATCTGGAGACTTAAAGTTAAAAATTCTTTGTTCAATATGAGGGGAGAGGGGAATACTGATGTTAGCAGAAAGAAAGAGGTTGTGGCCTGCCTAAGAGTTGGAAAAAAAAAGGGGGGGGGGTATAAAAGCTGGTGGAGAAACAAACAGTTGGCAGCCATATTTCATGTTAGCTATCAACATGACCTTCACTGCCCCAATTAAGCAGAATTCAAGGTAAATAGTTGTTCTGTTCTTACTATTTTGTCTCAAATAAATGGCTGCTTCAATTAACTGGTGTCCCAATCAACAAGAATCCACTGTATATATTATTGACCTGAGGCGCAGTATCTTAGCAACAAGGTAGGTGCAGAGGTTCTACCTAACATTTAATATCCAAAGGTCCCGTTATTATTGTAGTTACATGCAATTTAGTTTGGTCAGCTAGTCAGTAAAAAAAGTTATGTATGCTTTATTATTATATTATTTATTATACACTCAGGGTTTTCCTGGAAAGCCTCTTTACATTGTTGGTCTCTCCATCATTCAGCCTTACCTTCACTCGCTGTCCCAGATACAGGTTTGCAATCAGCCTTCTGTTCCTCTAGTTGATGCCGATCTTATTGAGTATTTCCATCAGTTTCTTCCATTTTACTCTATTGAACACTTTTGCCAGTCGATGAAATTAATGTTGACCTCTTGACTTCCAGCATACTCTGAAATTATTCTTAGCATCTCTGGTTTCTTTTTTGAATCCAAATTGATCTTCCAATTTAACTACCCATTAAGAAAACGTTTATTAGTCCTTAATGTAATAATTGTGCATGACCACTTCTTGGGTTCCAATTCCATTCCTTTATGCGTAGTTAAACATGTGCCTTTTATGGGCTCTCATTAGAAATTATCTTATTAAAAAAATGATTTCAATTCGATTTATTATGCTTGTATAAGTTACTGTTCATACTTTAAAATTAAAAATAAGATAATTAAAATAATATTTCTAATAGATAATATATGAAATGGTAAACATTTGTTTTTATTTAAATGTGGTGATTTAAGTTTTGTTAAATAATCCGACACCTAAGCTCAAGTCAGTAGATTGTCTGTCTACTGAGTTAAGGGTCACAAGTTTGATTCCCAGCATGGCCAAAAAATGTATCATTGGTGAAATGTTGGTTTACCCTTTCACAATGATGAATTAACAGCCGGGTACTGGAGTTTGTGTCTGTCCTAGTCTTAAGTTTGATTAAAAGGCATGTGAAGCTACAACAGGCTTAGCAAGCCGGTAATGGAAAAGATATGGCTTGAATAAAAAATGAACAAAGGCCACAGGCTAGAAACAGTAATGGATGTGAAGTTTGGTTTAATATTTATTGCAATGTTGATCAACACTGATTTTAGACAGGTTATTCAACATATTCTATAACATAATAACTAATGCTAGTTGTGTAGTTTAGTACAAGTTTTAAATAGCCTATATTAAGTTTGCATTCTCAATGTTAAATTTTTAATTCAATTGGAATTATAATTTAAGAAAGGGACCATGTAAATATAATAAAAATTATTATTCAAGTATTTAATTATCTACTTATTGTAGCTATTTTTATTTTCATTGCCTTGTCATCATGGCAATTAAACTTCAATTGAGGATTTAACTCAAAATAAACAAAAATATTGAATTAGTCTATTCATCGAAAGTAGTTTAAGAGTTCTGACTTATTAAATATTAATGTGAAATTTGATATTAATTTAAACAATTTGTTAAGTTAGGCCTACTTATGATTTATATATGAAACTACTGATATCTTGGTGACCTGGCGGTCTAGTGGTTACGGTGTCAGACTTCTATGCTGGCGGCCGGGGTTCAATCCCCGGTCCCGGCAAAGATTTCTCTGATTACCAAACCCTTCCTTCACCTCTGACAAGACATCTTGTGAATGTGGGGAATGCCAGGCCTCCACCGTGGTTCGGATTCCACGTTAAGCTGTAGGTCCTCCATTTCATCTCACAATCACCCTACCATTACACATTAGCGTAAGTGCGTATAACCCGAACGGGTAGTAAGACGCGGTGCTAATAATAATACTGATATCTTAATTGAATAGCCTATGCTTAGCAATGTGTTTTAAGCATTTATTTGTGTACACAAAGATAAAGCTTAAAAATTACAAGCCAAAAGAACTTTTGTTCTCAATCCCAAGCTTTAATGACAAGCACAGCTTGAAATCTGGGTACTCGCAAAGCCCTTTTATTTAAGATGCTTTTTTGAGATTTATACGAATATTGAATCTCTTTAATACTATAGAATTCTAGCATCCCATCTCTAGATTCGAAGAATTCCATAAATCATAAAATCATTTTTTTTTCCATGTAGAACTGTTATGAACTTTGATTAAATGTATTCACAATTGAGGAGATTGGGGCTAAACCATGATAACCCTTATAGATTTAAACTATTTAAATTTTTATGAAATCGTGAAATCTTTAGTAAAAATAAAGAAAATTTTCATCGATAATAGGTGTTTTCAAGGTATTGACCTGACAATTTGAGTTCAAAAACGAAGATACCAGAAACCAATGCTAGTATTTTTTTAATATAAAATGAGTGTCATCATGTTTTTGTCATAAAAAAAACCCCTTCAATTTTTATAATTTTTTTAAGTGACATAGAGTATTAATGCAGTAATATTTTATTAACTGTTTATTTACAAAGTGTTTTTTTTCATATCGATAAAACAATAAGAAAGTATAGTGATGAAAAATAATGTAATTTGTCAAGGAAAAATAATTAGAAATAAAGGTCATCTACATTTTCATAAGAACCTTTTGTCACTGCTACATAGTAGCCTACCCATTCTGGTTATATTCATTATATGTTAATAATACACAAATGAGGAAGGTGGAGTTTAAGAGGAAATGTACTCACATTTGTGTGTAAGAAGAATAGGACACCATCATTGATTTAAACCCTTATCTCCAAGCCACCAGCTATTCATTCTGACAAGAGTATGAAGTGTTTGAGCATGCAACCACCAGTGCAGATCATAAGAACTATTAACTCATTTAGACTGGTGTAGAAAGTATTAGTTATTAAACTTAACTTGCAAACTAGAGAATTTTCCTTGATTCTTATTCAGGATTGTTTGAATCCCAGATGGGTCCGCACACTAAGGGTGATGTTTTAACGTCCCTTCAGTTGAAAGCAAGTTAGTAAAATTCCTCTTAATCTAATCTTCAAATCCCAACCCTTTAGATTTTTCATTGATGTCCTAAGAATGTGGTCCAAATATATAGCAATTTATTCCAATTTTTGTGTGTGTGTGCTATGTCTAACTACTCGCTCTGGCCCTTATCTACTTATTTAAACTAATGGTCCGAGGGAGTAAAAACATTTCAGTAGTCGAGACCAGGGTTCAAACCCTGACGTGCAGTCCAGTCACAGTGGTTGTCCTAGGATCTACTCAACCAGTTCATCACTCAGTGCATTTATCATGAATGTGTCCCTTAACTCCTTGAGATGATGTTTTCTCAACAAAGATGTCAAGTTCTCTGGCATCCTGAACTTTTCTTTATCATCCATGTCTATTTCCACATTGTTCATACTATACTCTGTGAGTGGTTGATCTCTGGTCAGATCAGCCAATGAAGAGGGCAGTGAACATTCATATATAGAATATATCACACACTCACTAGAATAATTGTACACTTCCAAACATCTTTTAATAAAGCCTTTTTCTAAATTTAAAAAAACTGAATGTACTTCTTCGATAAGAGAGTCCAGCTGTACAGAAGACACATGAACTATGTCTGCTGATCCCTTAGTAGTAGAGCAACCAAACACACTTGGAAGTGATGTTTTATTACCATCACTAGATCTACATGTTTTCAGAGGTGATGGTGACATTATTTTACGATGATCAAGAAATTGAATCTTTTCTACTGGTAGTCCTGGCACTGTTTTATCATATGACATGGACAGTTTTGGTTTCAGGGCATTCAAACTAGAATTGACTAAATTTGTTAATTCACTTTGCTTAGTCTTCAAGTCTGGATAAATCTGAACTAAGACACAAAGATCTACATCAATTGGGTAGTAATTAATGTAGTCTCTCATGAACAATTTGAATAAAAAACATTCAATCAACATTGTCATATAGTCATTAATACATTTCTTGTGTTCCAACTCTGTCTGTAATGAATTGAAATCAACACACTGATTGAAATAAGTACCTAGAATGTGCTTGAAACTACATAATAGCACTACTCGAGTGGTATGCAATTTGTATTTTAAATTAACATAAATACACTCATCATCAACCTTGTTAACACATTTCTCGAGCTTCTTGTACATTTTTGGAATTGTGATCTCGTAGAAACTTAATAAAACAAAGTGAAATTTTTCATTGTAAAGGATCTGGCAAACAGGTGGATACATATCCATAAAGTAGTTCAGAGTGGCAGTCGTGTGAATTACATTTTTTAAAACTATCCTAAATAGTTGCAGGTCTATTGGATTTAACTTGAGCATTAACAAATGTGGTGAAAATTCTAATGAATGTATTGAATCAGCACTTTCATCAAATTTCCACGTTACATACTTAAAGGTGATGCTAATGAAAGGCAAGTCACTTATGAGATCATCTAAGTATTTAGGTTGGACTGTGATAACAGTGGTAACTATATTGATGACATCTCCTCTGTAGTGCTGACTATATAACAGGCAAATGTCCAGAAGAGATGGAATTGTGAAGATACAGAGATCGTACAACAGATTGCCATAAAACTTTATTCCAATGAATTCAGTTCTAGATTCAGAGTGAGTGCCTAGTCTTTTCAAAACACTAAACATAATTTTAAAAAGAGCAATGTAGTGTTCCCAAATCACTTCATCCTGACGATACAAATTTGCAATGTAGAAAGGTGGAGCAGCTTTGAGAAAAGAATTGACCATGTCTATATGGCCTATTTTGTAAGCAATTTGAGACCAAAACCTGTGATGAGGAAGTCCCAGTAGCCATTGCAGTTCAATTAGCATAGCATCCACCCTATTAACCCATTCTTCCTTTACCCCTAAGGGGTATGTTCCATCTGTTAAAGGCAGTTGAAGTGGCTTGTATTCCACCAAAATCCTATGTTCGGCCCAACTTAAGTGCAAAGCCGGTCTTAATGTATCATTCAATCTTGAAACGGGTACCTGAAGTTCCTCCAAAGGTAAGGATTTAGGTTGTTTATTAACATCCATTTTGACTTCTGTATTGTCAATTCCTTTCATTATGTTTGTTACAGATCACAAATAAGTAATAACAGATAAATATATATTTTATTGTTGAGACAAATACTGATATTCTATTAGGTACACAAGAATTTGGAATGATTCGCGGTTAGGCCCGTCTATAAAATCAAAAATAGACAGGCCCTAGTGGGACCATTTTATGCAAAGTAATTTTGAATTTATTTTTTCATCAATTAACAAACAAAGCGTGATTTATATTTTCAATTTTATCTGTTTATCTCATAAATACTATCCCAAATCAGTTTTGAGCGATAATAGTTATCAAAACAATGGAACAACATTTCAATACCTTTATTTCTATAAACTGTTATTTAATTTTTGAATCAGATTGGTTCTAGCGTAACACGCCTGTACATTTACCACACTATATCATTTTTCTCTTCTTTTTTTGCCTTGCAAAAGAATCTGTGTTTGGACGTTCCTGGCGCTAGTAAAAACGCATGACTGAAATTCAAAATGGAAACTCAACTTATATAATAACGAAAGTTATAAGGTAGGCGGGTGTTGGTTTTAACACATTTTAATATTAAAAGTGTATAATCTTTTTTGAACACAAAAGAAACAAAAGAAAATGTCTTATCTTGTATTTTTTTATTACAGGTGGGGGCAGACCGTATTAACACATTTAATAACACATGATACATACTATTTTGATTACTAAATGCTTCAAATCAAAATTAAAATAACAAGAAAAATATTTACAACTTTCTACTTACCATTTAATTCGGTTGTTTTTTTAGGAAAAAGTCCTTAAAGTATCCACCAATAGATACAATACATTGTTGTATGCTCTTCTCAAATCACGACATGATTTTGCGTAATGTCTCTTGATGAATTTCTTTAACGTTCACTACGATTACTTCTTTAAGTTCCTAAATTGTTCTTAGGTGAATCAGGTAGACATGAATTACTCTTTAACATGCCGCACAAGAAAAAGTCCCTACCATTAAGTTTGGTAAACGTGGTGGCCAGGCGATGTCCCCAAATCGTTAAACGGGATGGTGAGGAAATATTTTTCAACAAAACTCCTTTGGGATTTGGGCTGTGTCGGACGTTGCCTCATATTGGTTGAACTATATGTTATTGGAACCAATGCGCTTACGTTGAAGTTCAGGGTCTACTAATTAAGCTACTGTCGTAAAAATGATACTTAGCATGTAGAGAAAGTGCACCCGTATTTTCGTGGGGGAGGGTGGGAAATCATTTACTAAAAACTTTCCTTGATACACTCGGCTGGGATTCAACCCCTGACGTCTCCATCATTGGCAAACAAAACTTAATGATCTTGACCATTTGGTCACTGGCACGGGAGGTAATAATGATAATGATGCTAATATTAATTTTTTAAATAGCATTATTATTATGATATAATTTTATATACAAAACGATCCATACTTTTTGAACATAATACCTATTTTTAATTTTTCAAATAAATAGAAATTATTGTAAACGTGAAAAAAATTATATTTTAAGATTATGAGCTATAGTGACATTTAACGTGCCTCCGAACCCAAAATACTTATCTGGAAATTTTGTGTGTCCCTCGGTTTGTCTGCCTGTACCTGGTACCACAACCGAAATGGTTTGATGGATTTAGTTCAAACATGATTACATGCATTTCAACAGTTTTTAAAATTTTAATTTTAGTTCTTAAAAGATAACCATTATTGATAACTATTATGAAAAATTATACATTTTCAAAAATCCCTATAAAAATTTTGCTTAAAGTGGATATCTGCAGTTTGGCATGCCGAATAATACTATATATATATTTTTGAGATAGCTTACTAGCAACTAATGTTTGAATTTTAAATGTTTCTCTGAAATTTATTTAATGGTTTTGTTTAAAATGTATATTATAAGAGTGTTTTACTCAATAAATAGCTTTTGTGCGTGCTTTTCAGAGAAAAATTTGCCTATGGGGAGTTTACATGTGGCTATTATTTTTTAAATTCAAAATATTTCGAAAGCTGTTTTAACGTTTTTGTTAAAATTGGATATCTAGGTAATGTTTTACATAATAAATAACAAAGTATAGAAATACTGGTGTAGGGCGGGCCCAGACCTCCCTGGAATTTGATGCCAATAAATATGTATAAAAACTTTTATAAGCTAAAAGTATAGTAAAATTTGCTACGGACAACCCCTACCTCAAACTCTAGAAAAATAAGCTTTCTACGCTCTTAGTGGATATGTCCTACTGATTTAAAATTACAGATGTAGGCTTTTTTTTTATCAACTATAGTTTTGACCAAAATACACAAATATTTACAAATCCTCGATAGTAAAACTTGATTCAAAATATATTCCTTAGGTGCTCCTTTGTGGAATTGAGTGTACCTAACAAGCAAGTTATTTTATAAAATTCACCCAGCACCACAATTATTTTCCTTTCGTGCTGAAGATTGACCAATATGATCACAATGTTTCCAGCCTTTTCGATGGGGGTCCAACTTGAGCTCGAAATGGAAAGAAAGTGAAGTAGACGTTTTGATGTTATACTTAGGGAACCAAATGGAAGTCTTATTAGAATCCTTCCATCTCTCATAAAGTGCTGCCTCAACATTTGACACAGTTATTTCTACATTTCAGAATAATTTTGGAAAAAAATAATTTGCTCTCCTAGCGCATCACATTTCTCTGGCGCATTAAAATAATACAATAATAAAATACGTCACAAACATCATATCATAGGTATTACAAATTGATCCAGACACAGTACTAAATCTCGTCATAGCACGCATCCGCCAAGCAGAAGAATCTAGAAGCTATAAGGCAGTTGTTCGAAGGTCTAATAAAGAATATATACACACTAAACATTCTGCAATAGTAGAGATAGACCAAGTATACTAATCACACAATCGTCAGCAGGGTTCATGGCAAATCAATGGTTCAGTAGGAAATAAAACGTAGAAAATGTGGTCAGTTCAAGTGCAATAATTTTTTCCCCGGCCCTGCTCAACATATAACATGTTACTAGTGCAAGAAACGAGGACATCGGACCCAAGTTTGTGAATCAAAACTGAAGCAAGGTATGGTCTACGCAATACAGACTTAACAGAGCTCCACACTATCGTTGGGCCTAAAAGACTTTCCAAGGCAGTCAGATACTCAGAAGTAAGTGGGTGGACCTCCAATTTTGTGGACCCAAAGCTTTAAGTATTATAGGGGCCCCTTCATAACCAGGTCTGAGTAAACATTGTTATAATTTTAAATGGGGTCATGCCGTGAAACATCACCACACATAAAAAAAATAATAATAACCACTACTAATATTTTTGTTAAAATTGCTGTACTGGATCATCTCGCATGTCAAAAGTCACATGCGTAAATACAAATTTCCTATTCCTTAAAATTTTTGAGTTAAGAGGGATGAAAATTATAGATATGTTTATAGTACATGCATGATGCATCATAGAATGATGAAATAACACATATCACAGAACCACAATAAATATATTTTATTTTAAACACCTATGAAAATGCATACTACATGAATCACATTTTACGAAATACACTTATTTCGGTTTTCAAGCAATATATTCACGTACAATTTGGTCATATGAGAGTTTTCTTTCTATACCATTTTCCAAAGACAATATGCATAATTAACTTAAGCGCTATTCGGTTAAGGTAGACCGAAAATTGCACTTTGCCTCATATATGGCGTGTCTTCTTCTGTGTTCTGGGATTTTCAAAGGTGCAAAAGTATTTTTTAAACTGATAGTACTCGTTTACTAATTTGTGTTCAATATCATCTTTGTAATAAGATATTATAATTTGAAAGGTAAATTCACACGTAAGCTGAAATTTGAAACCAGAACAGCGAGTACGCACCTCTTAGTGGTGCAGCTGTTTCCACACTCGTGGAAAGTTGGGAATCTCGGTTTACACATGATGCAAATTGCAATGAAACGTCAAATATAAAACGAAAATATTACAATTAGTGCAAGTTACTGTATTTAAGATATAATTATATGTTTTACTCACTGCCTGGGTTTGATTTTGTCATAGATAAAACTCATGGCTTCCAATAAACTGTCGTTTTTCATCATCCCTTTTTAGATACGTCATATTGAGAATGTATTGTGTTTATAAATAACGCATGTTTGGAAGTTTGCGCATTAGCTGATGAGGTTTTCTTGGCCGGTTTTCTGTATAAGCGCTGGAAAAGTTGAAATAATTATCTCTACTCGAGCAATGCGGGCTACGCTAGCCATGCGGACTTGTTGTGATTGTATTAGAGCTGTCACGTGACCAAATATCAGCACTGCTTTCGTTTTACACTATTGTGTGAATCCACAATAATAATATCCTCATCGAATTTTAGAACTATTAATTAATTATGAGAGTAAATTGAAACTCACTGGGATAATAGTTTCCACTTTTATGATTTTATTATATTGGAGGCTAATAAAACAAACACTTTAGCGCTTCAATTGGCAAGAGCTCCTTCTGATAGCTTGCTAGAAGAAATATTTCTTGGAGGTTATTTAATTTCATAACGAAAGAAGTGGGATACTATTTCCCAATACACTATAATTTTTATTTTAAATATTGTATTTAATTGCATTATATTATTAATACATTTTTAAAACTTTCTTACACATTAGATCCACAATTTGTATGCAATGTGGACTAAAGTCGCTTAAGGTAACCCTCTAAGACTAGGGGTCCTGAAGATTAAGTTTCATTAGTTTTATAGTAGATCCACCCCTGAATAAGTGCAACATTACTTTTACTTGGATTAGAATGATGGCAGGGACCTTGTGTCGCACCAAGCCTTACCGGGTAAACAAGGGAATTATTTTAACCAGATTGATAAAAAGATTAGAATAACAATAATGGATTTATTATAACAGAAAAATAAAAAAAATATGTTTGATTACAATAAATATATAAAAAATATAAGATAGAAGCTCAAATTAATACTGTTGCGACACGGGCAAGATCATATGCAGTAGGCTTGAGGAGCAATGTTCATTAACAAAACAGCTGGACTGACGTCAGGCTACGGTCAGGTGATTCTAAAAGAAAAACAGTGAGGTAATTATAAACAAAAGTTAACTGAAAATGATATACATATAGTATTATTAACACATTTATAATTTAAGCTAGCTTGCTTGATTAGGACTTAAGAAAAATCCTTAAGACACATTGTATAATGAAGAGCAATAGAAAGTTTAGTTGATTACATTGATAGATGGCTAACATACTGGTGTCTACACAAATAGTACTATGGCTGGTCCTTTCCCCATTGGTACTGCCAGAGCAGTCAATAGTACATGTAATTAATGACCCACCCCCTGGGGTATAACGCTAATTTAATTCATACAATACGAATACTCAGTCAATAGGTCACAAAAACGGGCAAAGAGAAAAAAGGTATTATCTGCGTGGACCCCATATGGAAACAAGCGGAGTTCCATATTTTACTCACCCAAGGTAATAAGAATGATTCAACACAACGAATACATTGATCTAACTAGGTCCTAGGAAATGGGTAGACAACCTGGTTGTAGCCATAAAAACAAGTATGTAGTCTTAAGGACTAAAAAGGGAAATATAGTGCTCGTTGAGAATAACGACCATTTGGACTAAGTCCTTATTACATCAAGAGCTCAAGGCTCCTATATCGAAGCTATATTATATGGATATAGGAAAAACATGGTCTATTGGACCAATATAAAAAGTCATACTGACTTAATCAACATTAGAGTCACTGTGGCTACACCAACAAAGTTGGAATAACAATACAAAACCAAAATCTAGTCACTCTGACTGAAACAAGAAATAAAAATAAGCATAATAGTCACTTCGACTATACTAAGTCTGAGATAAACAATAAGTCAGATGGACTTATTAAATAAACATTTTCTAATCTTTCAACTAGACGAATAAGTCAAATGGACTTATAAACGTCGCCTCTATACTTAGGAAATCCGAGAGGATTTTTCTCGGCGGCGCGGTGGTAAGAACCACGTCCAACACTCCATGGCCACCGATTCCTTCGTGGAGAGAAGTTCCTTCTTCAACGACGTGATGTGATTGAATAGTATAAAGTAAATCTGAGAGTACTTATTTTATAGCCTCTCTGTCTAGAACGGAACAAAAAAAAGGAATAGAAAAAGACGTAATAACACAGGTGGTGATAGCAAGGACTGGAGCTTGAGAGGTGAGGAAAAGGGGAGGGTCTAAGACACGCTGCTACGACATTGGCGCACGAGGGTCGTGGGAGCGAGCCCAACTTAGTTTCAGTTCTTTTCCATGACTGGAGATGTTGTAAGTGGATGTGTTAGGAAGCACCCTATCGCCATTCTTGTTGAATATTTTGCTAGAAGGCTTTTTGGCGTTATTCGATTCCATCCAGCCACGGTGAGTAAGTCTTGAAGCATATTATTCCTGAATGTATTAGCTTTAATTATCTTTTATGGATTCCACTATTGTAAGCTTAGTAGTTTTATGCAGATTTGTATTATTAAAATCCTCTGTAGTGTTTTCTATTGGGAGCACGTAGATCATATCCGAGTCCATCCAGTCGTTAACAGTAGGTTTTGAAGGATATTATTATTAAATATCTCAAATCTAATACTCTTCTTTGGATTTTTCCAATATAATTATTATAATCTCGTATTTTTACGTAGCCTTATTTTGTAGGTGTCAACTTTACATTATTGACACGCTACACCTTAACCATTGTGCTCCATCGTGAGAGTCAAAAGAAAGGGAGACTTAAGTTTCAAAATTGATATGGGATCTAATGTGACGGTGGTAGGGGCTGGTCTCTGCATTAAACTTCATGATCTACCACTACAGACAACCACCCACGCTCTTCGCGGAACAAGGGGTGCAATGCTTAATGTGTCATTAGTATTCCAGGCTGAGCTAGGATGACATAGACACCTTGCCACAACAGATGTATTTGTGGTGGATGGCCTTCGTGAGCCTCTCATAAACCTTCATTCAATTAAAAAGTTGCAGATGGTCTCTTGTCTAGTGGAGTTCTGCACGCTGTAACCATTGAAGGCACACAAAGCATTCTTCTCCGGATTGGGTAAGATGATAGATCCTTAAGAATTGTGCCTGCAAAAAGAGACTTGTTCATTTACTGTCTCAACCCCCATTGGGGGTTTCTTCCATTGTGTGAAAGTGTGCAAAAGGCACTACATTCACATGAAGCGGAAGGGGTGGTTACTAGAGTGTAAGAACCTACACCACGATGTGCACCCATGGTGATGGTCCCTAAATCATATGGCAGTGTCCAAATATGTTTAGATTAATGGGAGTTTAACAAGTGGGTGCTTAGAGAGCGTTACAACTACTCTGTAGACAAGACACGGCGTTAATATATTCTCCACATTGGATGCCAGAGCTGAATATTTCCAAGTACCCATTACCAAAGCTTTCCGACTATTAGCTATCTTTAGTATACCATTAGGATTATTCTACTTTAACCATCTCCCAATTGGGGTGGCATCCATTAGCGTCTCGTGACAAAAATTCTTAGTCAAGCTGGGAAGAGGGGCTTGGAGGGGTTCCAGGTTCCCCCTAGAATTAAAAAATAATAATTATATGCTTCAAGAAGCTAAATTATTTGGGGTATGTTTTTTAATTATAGTTGTGGGTTTGGGTGTCCTGTTCCGTGATTTACAGAATGTGCACTAGAATCCATATAGCGTGCATTCAATAGGATACGGGAAGGTGGGAGAGGAACATATCTTGCCCCTCTTTATTTTAACAAATGAGGAGAAATTCCCCCTGTGTCTCCCACACTAGTCCCACCTCCTCTAATGCTGACAGTTTTAAATTATGTATACATAAAAAGATGTTATGTTTATATTTAAATGTAAACCAACTGTGTGTTAATTAATTACGTTAAATATACATAATATAAGTAATAAAAAATATAGTTATCTTAAATTTTCACTTATATTGCAACCTGCAGCATATTTGGTTTATTTGATTATATTTATATATTAAATGAAATTTTATATACGTAGGCTTATATCAATTATCTTGTACTCACAGTATTCTTTTCTTGTATTTGAAAGTAAAATCCATCATCCTCTCCTTATATACGAACTATGCTATGACTCTTTCATGGAAGTCCATTGCTTGATTCATTTTAAAAAGCATACACTCTTCAATTGAAAGGAGTGCCAAACCATAAAGTCTATTTTGTCCCAAAGTATTTCTGAAAGATATTTCTACTCTTTTTAATGGGGAAAATTATATCTCAACTGATGATTCCGGAATCGTTGCCACAAGTTCACACAGTTTTTTAAAAGGACCTGCTGCAACCAACTCCACAAAAGATGCGTAGGCACGAGCTGGGTTCAGTAATTTGTCAATGTTTCCCTTTTACACAAAACTCTCTTAATTCTATTCCCACACGATTAAATTTCCACTTTTGTCACTTCTGTGATTTGAAAGAGGAAGAGACGGGTATGTAACAGTATCGTTCAGTTTCTTCAGTTATAGTCGTCAAACTTCGGGCATAGATTAGGGTGTTGAAAAATCGTATCATTGTTGCTTTCATTCCTACCTGAGTCCCACCGCTTTTCCTTTCTCCCAATCCTAAACCTATAACATCACAAATAAGAACTAGACTAGGTAGAGCTATGGGTTGAAAGATCGAAAAATATAAACTTTCAACCACCATATAATGGACTAGTGCACGTCTTGCATGCATGCATGCTACGGTCATTAGTATGTGCGAGAAAATTTATTTCAAACACATTGGTGGTTGAATATTTTTCAAACATAAAATAAAATAACTGTAGCAGGTCAATCAGACAGATTGGACAGCTACAATTAAATATCAATATGTTAATAATTTACGAAAGAAAGAAACAATATTAACATATTTAAAGAAGTAATCTACCTCAAAGTTTATTTTTCTCTGACTAGATGCAGTCAAATAAAATTACATATCTGCCTAAATTGAAACACGTTGTAGTTAAAAATATTGTCTTTTGATAAATACTGTAGCTGATATCAAAGAAGAGGATTAACATTATCATATTTATGAATAAAATACGTTAACGCATGCCTTTTACCATTTGATGATGTCGGATAAATTTACATACGCTCGCCATGTTGTCTACAAGAAAATATAGTAAAGTACATAAATATTACAAATTCTCATAAAAATAATAACTGATCCTAAATAATATATTCAAACCAGATATATTTAAATATAAGATGCTTTGATATCTACTCACCATGTCAAGATGTCCTTGGATTTGGTTGCCACATATTTGAAACTAAAATTATTCAAAGATGGCAGCCACACGTGCTTGCATTATAACACCTGACTAAGAAAATAAGTGTATAAGTGAGATCGCCACACTGACCCACTCCACGTCAGAAGACTAGCGGCAGTTCAAGGAATCATGTTTTCCCCTTACCCCACAAGCGGCTTTCACGGATTCATTTTCTTTTCACCCCGCCTTCATCCGTACCTCTCCTTGTCTATATTCCTGAGTTTATCACTCTTTTTGCTTTGTTCCGTTCGTATCAGATTTGGGACTATATATAGGGCTGCTCCCAGGTTCACGATTTACCCGTTATACTACAACCAAGCGTTGAAGGAAGAACTTCTACACCGTCACGTAACCAAGAAGAGCGACGACCATGGAGTACTGGCCGTCAGATCCACCGTCGCCCTGGCCAGGACGTCTTGCTTGGAGTACTTGAGTATCCTGAAGTCGTCGTTAATTCCTTACGACTTAGGGTCTAGTTTTTGTTTAAAAACCTAGACGATGTAGATCTAGATTTTTTATTTTTTATTTTTGTCGAAGCTTTTTGTTGATTTAAAATTATGTCAAATGGATAGTTAATTCATTTAAAGTTTTGTTGACTTCAAGATGGAAGAGTTTCAGTTAATTCATTTAATATAGTGTCTTGCAGTCTGAGGGACAAGTCTAATTGTAGTGACTTAGTGAATCAAGTCCTAGCTGCTATTTTTTCCTGTGTCCTTATGATGCAGTCTTTACATTATGAGTCTTTGGCTTAGAAAGTTGTACTGTCTTAGTCATATACTTGCAAACTTCCAGAAGTTCCATTAATATATTTTGAGCCAATATTTCTCATGACGCCATGTACGTCGTGTGCATTTGTTTAATTTTTGGATGGCTACAACCAGGCTGTCAGTCTTGTTTTCCATGTCACAGTTGAGTCAATGGAGATCTATATTTTGGGTTGGTCAAGTAGTTACGCTTCTCGTGCGCTATTAGCTTTGGTGAGCAAACCAGGGAACTGCACTAGAGTCATAGTGGGGTTCGAGCAAATAATGCCTGTTTTCTTACCTGTTGTTTGGCTCCTATTGTTTGTGTTGCTCTTACTTAATTGCTACTAGAATTTTATGTACTAGTGAATGCTTTGCCAGTACTGAAAGGGATTAAGACCAGCCATAGTACGATTTTGTTCACACCTGTTTCTTAGCCATCGACCGCTGCTATCAACAGATCTTTCTGTTGTTTATAATTACCCGAAATGTTTAAAGAATATTATTTTGAAAACCCAATCAAGCAAAACTGATTAAAATTTACATGTATATCTTGTTCAATACCTTCAGTTAGTAGCTATTTAATTGTTCTCCTTTTTTGAAAAAACTTCTACCTGTAGCCTGGCGCCTGCACAGCCCTTGTAGCTACAGTCAATACATCATCATTCTCAAAGTCTTATTGTGTGCATCAAGCTTCATACGTATAACCTTTAATATTATTGTAAACCTTACATTTTGTTATATCTGCTTTATTTAATAAATCTATTTATTGTTAAACTTTTTTTTTTCCATATAAATTGTGTAACCTGTAGTACAAAATTCCTCATAACATAATTACTTATCTTCAAGCAAGCAGTGCTTGCCTTGCTTGCTCTGACGCGATGCCATTGGTGTCATCGGCATTAGAACACTTTCAACAAAGAATGTCAACAGCTCTTTCAAATTTTTACGGTGTGATGAATGACATTCCAAGGCCCTCCACCCTGACCCAGCACAATCAGTTGTAATTGTGGAACTACCAGAGCCAAAATCTGTTCATTAAGTACGTCAGTTTTTAGGGATTGCAAATTCTCGTTAAAGTTTGCACCTAATCTTGCCCATAAGCAAAGCCTCTTAGGCATCTTCTTCGTATAAACACAGAATTCCTCTAGACTCCAGGTCACTCATTAGAATTCAACGAAGTCAAGTGGTTACTCACATCTGCTCAAGTATTGGCAAACTTTTATCCGTCTCAGGATACCCGACAAACAACAAGGGCCTCTTCATTTGGCTTATGGGCTCTTCTCAAACAATGTCAAGATGAGGAGTCTAAGTGCCCAGTAGGCTATGAATCCAGAACCATGTCTGCTATAAAAACTCATTATGCACAAATATGGAAAGAAACCTTCGCCAGTCACCACAACATAGGCATCAAAGAAATTTTTAAAAACCTTGCTAGGCAAACAGCATTGACTATAAGCCCACTGTTAGATCAGAAGCTAATTTCAGAGCTTACTGTGCGTATCCGAAGATTTCATATGAAACTCCTACGGTTTGATTATAGAATTGCATATTTACTAGGACGGTATCTTCAGGCAGCTGATGCGCTCTCTAGAGCACCAGTGGAGTCAAACAAATCAGACATGGCCAATGGACATCCTTTATCAGGAAGAGTTGAAAATATTTTGTTTCACACGTTTTTTCCGACCTCCCTATCTCTGACCGGTGGCTCCAACGGCTGGCTGAGACATAAGAGGCAGATACAACCACACAATAATTAAATAAGTACGTCCAGAGGGGATGGCCGAGTAGATAATACATAGAACCAGAAAAAGGATCATTTTAGGCAGAGAAAGAGGATTTGTAGCACTAATTGGTGAAATTATAGTGAAAGGAAATCAACTGTATATTCCACAATCCCCACGGGTGTCCATATTCTAGCGTATTCAAGAAGGTCACCAATAAGTAGTCAATTGTTAAGACCCGACATGATCAACAGTCTGATATCCGAGCATAACGGGTCATATTCTAAACTTTGTGGACACATGTGCTAAGTGTATTAAGAGGAGATCAAATCCGGTTCAACCTCTCATGCCCTCACCAGCAGTTCCAGTACCCTGGACAATGGTTGTAACCGTCATTTGCCATGACACAGGAAAATATATATTGGTGGTAACAGCTTTATAGCTACTCATGGTAGCTAGATATAGTACAGCTTCGATAAACTTCATCGGTAGAGGTTGTCGGACACTTTAAAGGAGTTTTTGCATGACACATCATTCCTATTGAGCTAAAATATGACAAATGGTCAGCTTATGCCTCCGTAGAATTGGCCAAATTTGCGGAGGAGTATGGGTTCAACCCCACCACCAGTAGTCCTCACTTTCCATGAGCAAACGTACTAGCAAAGGCAGAGGTTAAAATATTGAAAAACGTCCTTCTAAAAGAAGATGATCACTACTTGAGACTCCTGGTATACAGGTCAACTCCAACAGAAGCAGACGCCAGCTCAGTCCAACTCCTAATTGGACGACAATTACGCAGCACACTATCAGTCACATCGAGCAGATTACAGCTACAATGGCTGAATGTACACCATCAGAAGGAGGTGTGGGAAGAGCACTGACAAGCCAATTAAACATACTATGAGTCTATGACAGAAAACATCGAGCAATAAGCTTCAACACTCTTACACCAGGAGAAAGAGTCTGGATAGCTGACCTGCAGTGGTATGGAAACGTGGTAGGACCCCAGACGTAGCCCCACTCCTACGATGTCCAGGACACAGAACATAATCAGCGTTGCAACAGAGAACATCTCATACCAGCTCCACATACCCTCACCAATAAGAACCATCTCACCGGTATTAATACAATCTTGTTAAGCCGAGTCAACTCCGTGTAAGGCAAAGACAACTAATTTGGGGAGAGTGGTCGTAATTCCTCAGCGCATGAATTGCTAAACTGTAGTTATATTAAATAAACTTACTTACTCATCAGTAAGCAAAGGTGTCCCAAGTTTATTGCTGTGCATATTAAACTCATGAGTTTCAGTTGATTCTATAATAATAAATATAGTGTTAGTAAACGTCTTATAAGTGCGTTAAACTTCAGAGAAGAGAGGATGTGAAGTGTGTCAGGGTGCCAACGGAAATCAGGGTCAGTCTCCACCCTGCGCGTGGTAAGGACACACGCTCGTTAACTTAACATGTTATCCAAGAATTAGTTTTATATTATTAAACATAATACCACTTTACTATTTTTAAACAAAACAGTTTTATTCACCAAATACATGTTTTCGCGCTAGAACATTGAAATAATCCGTAAATCTGTCCCCTCACAATCATGCAGACGACAAACTTGCGCGTCAAAGCTTAGTCCTTTATAAGGGGTGTGTCCATCCAGTAAAATGTAAATATTACTAATCAGAACCCACTTGTTTCGTTCTTCTTCATTCCATTCCTATTGATACAATTTTCAAATGTTATGTCTTTCTTAGTGTTTTTATATCGAGTTGAACATCAGACATTACAACAACTCTTATTTCTTATTCTAACTCTTTTTACTTGG
This sequence comes from Timema douglasi, assembly GCA_901482245.1. Taxonomy (NCBI): domain Eukaryota; kingdom Metazoa; phylum Arthropoda; class Insecta; order Phasmatodea; family Timematidae; genus Timema; species Timema douglasi. The sequence goes on along the minus strand of CABEEJ010000693.1, from coordinate 171,558 downwards.
TGCACTTTATCGAAATCAATATAACTACTAAACAAAATTTAAACATCAAGAAACTATGGTTAGCTACTGTTAAAACAATCACCTTCAAGTATGTGTTTCAATATTATGCTACTATCAGCACCATATATGGTGCCTGTTGCCACTTCTCTCACTATTCTCAATCAAAACGTTATTCAGAATTGTCAAAACACCAATTGATCGCTTGCATAGTAATATTTTTAAATAAAAGTACGTTATGCATATTGTTTTAAAATATTGTCTTAACACATAAATAATACATGACCTTTTTCGAATTTCTTTCCAATAATAAATAAATGTATCAACATAAACGATGTTTGCTTTGCCAATTTGTTTCCTATCTACTGCAGAATATTTTACAATTCCTATAAAGATCTTAAATAATTTACATCTGCAAATGATAACACGGTAACACTGGTAATATAGAATAGTGTCTTTATTAATTATTCATTGTTCATTCTCCTTGGGTTTTAATAATACTGCTATAAGTCTATTTAAAGTCGTCATAGTAATTTGGTATTTCTTATGGTTAAATAATTATACTATATCATACCGAGCTTATTATTAAATAGCTCTAAAATGAATAGATATTTTTATATGTCATCATTCCAACATATTGTGTTAAATTCAAACAATGCAGTGAAACGACTTAAACACATTTTATTATTTTCTATAGGTAAGGTTTATTTTATGTAAAATTTTGAATTTAGTTAAAAAAATAGTTGATGAGTGAGAAGGTTATCTTCTTCCTATCCTATACAAATGTAACCATACTAGGCCTAGTGGTAGGGACAAGGGTATGTACACAATATAAACCAATCTTAGATTAAATGAAGAAAGTCTGACATAAAATTATAAATATCAATTTAATGAAGCAACGTTTAACTACAGAGTAGGCCTCTCGACCTGGATAAATTGGCGGTACACAAAGTTCTCATACAAATAGACCCTTTCTGTTAAACAACATTAGGTACCGACACTGGTCACAATAATTTATTACTGCATAGTATACTGTACCTGACACAGTTAGCTACTGTTACAGTCAAGGCCTTAGCCAGGCAATAATTTCGAGGGTTGAGGGTTGGGGGTATTGGTGGGCAGGTACTCCAAATACTGGAGGCTAGAATTTTTTTTTTCTAAATTATTAACAGTTCTAGAAGCTCTCTGAAGTGCTTTTTATAGCAACATAATCCCCTAACTTCCGGAGGCTAGGACAAATCATAGATATTAAACACTTCTAGAAGCTCTCTAAAGCAATATGTATGGCAACATAGCTCCCTAACTGCCAGAAGCTAGGAAAAACCCATATATTTAAAATACCTATAGAAGCTCTCTAAAGTTTTCTTTTAACATAGCCCCCTAACTGCCTGGAAAACAAGGGAAAATTTTAAATTATAAACAGCTATAGAACCTATTTGGTGTTTTTTTATGTCCACCTAACCCTCTAACCGACGAAGGCTAGGAAAAATTATAAATATTAAACACCTCTAGAAACTATTTGAAATGTTTCTTATGTAAACATAATCCCCTAACTGCCGAAGGCTAGGAAAAATTCTAAATACTAAACACCTCTAAGAGCTGCTTGAAGTGGCAACATCACACACTAACTATCAAAGGCTAGACTTAATTATAAATATTACACACCTATAGAAGCTCTCTGAAGTGCTTTTTATGGTAATACAGCCTCTTAATTTGTACTTAGACCTTAATTTTGAAATGGTTTGAACCATAAATAAAGCCATATATAGTTTGTTCATAAAATTTCGGAGGGGGGTGTTGAACCCCTTCCCCAACTACGCCCTTGACCAAAGTGACATGAGTATCTACATGTTTCTTTATGAGAAACAATAAAATAATATTACGGGCACAGCAAATTTAATTATAGTGTAGACATAATATGTACATCTTTAAGAAACAAATAATAAGTAGGTACTTTCTTATGAGGCCGACATCGAAATGATTGTATCAAAAAAGAATAGCAATCAAACATAATGCTTCCACGCCCGGTATAAATTGTAATCCAAACTTTGGTGCGCACGCAAAAGGTAAGAAATCTGAATATACATAAGATAATAAATTAAATTATAAGTACGATTACTCCAAAGGCTACACCCGATCAAAATTAACAACATTTCCCTTAGTACTAGCCCTACATACATGATTTAAATTATAATATTAACACAGTACATGTAAAACCCATAAGCAAGATAAGATGAATCCTATGGAACCATTATATTAATATATTATAACAAAATTTTCCCCAAACCAATTTTAATAATACTCTTAAGCTGGCTAAGCAAATTGCACTGTTTTACACTGGAACCGGGTTCTGGGAGTAGCCACTCAGTAATCAAATCACAAACGTGAACACCAAAAAGTTAGCCATTTCTTACCGACCCCCTCCCATACTGCCAACCTTCAAAACATGATAATACTGTGCACTTTTCCCTTACAAAATAATAAGAAACCTAAGTGTTACATGTGGTTGGCCTAATGTAATAACATTAAAGATTCAGTCTTTCTGGAGGTTTTGTTCTCCTATATGAACGACGCAGGACGTGAGTTGGTGTCTCCGGAATTTCCACGGTAGTAGACTAGATTGGAGCTGTTACAGGCTTTTTTTAATGGAGTTGAATCGCTCTCTGCACCAAGGTTTATTCCCATTTGAGGTGATGGCGGCCTCTGAATTTTTTGGAAGCTTTGGTGGCAGAACCGACGGTAATTCTGGGATGAATGGTGCTTCCGTGGGCTGCGGTTCTGTGTTTTGCACTTCACATGTTATCTTCGTCTATTGATCTGCATGAAAAAGTCATTCTTTTCTTGTTTCATTACAGTAAGATAAGTATGTCACTTAAATGCATCTTTTAAGAACGACACTATTTTCCCATCTAAGCTCATTATATCCTGGCATATTTATTTTTACTGTTTCTTGTTGGAAGAATTTCAGTAGTTGTTGTTTTTGATGAATAGTTGAGTCTCGTAGTTTACTGAAGCTTGGTTTTAACATGTGCAATCTTGTTTTTTGTGCGTATCGCAATACTAATTCATCAGGAATCTTCCCAATCACTGTATTTGGATTATTTCTACATTGAAACAACAAGTTCAATTACAGTAGGTAAAATGGAACGTTGAGGGCTTGGTATACCATCTTCTTCAATTTTCCTGACACAATTTGAACCGATTTTTCTACAGTACCATTTGATGGGAAACGATACGGTGGTGACCTTATAACCTTGATTCCATTATTAAGGCAAAACTCAACAAACTCTTCTGAATCAAAAGGTGAAACATTATCAGACAAAATCGCATCTGGCATGCCTAATGTTACAAAGCACTCTCTCAATTTGGATACATTTTCTTGCGCAGTCTCTCTTTTAACAATCCATGCTTCAATCCAAATCGAATAGCAATCATCTAGCATCAAGATCATGTGATTTTTATAGTCCACTTAATCTTTATGCACCCTTTCAAATATTTTATTTGTGATAGGCCATTGTGTCATATACTTGTACTGTCATAGGTTTTCAGTAAACGGACACATTTCACACTACCTTTTACGGTATCTTCAATGTCAGCATCTGTGTTAGGCCACCAGGCAATTGATATAGCTAACAATTTCATTTTAACAATGCCGGGATGATGATCATGCCATTCTTTAAGAACATCATGTCTTAAGCTCTTAGGAATAATTACACGATATCCCCATACAAGCACACCTTCAACTATGGAAATTTCTTCTCGTCTCCTAAAATAAGGCGCAAGTTTAGGACCCACTTTATTTGGCCATCCACTATTTGACAGCTTTCGTACAGCAACTAGAATGTTGTCTTTTACTGTTTCCTTTGCTACTTTTCCCACCAATATTGGAAGGGAAATAGCACAGATCTCTCCTTTGTTTAGAAAATGTTCTTCAGGGGGCAGTCTTGATAGCATATTTGCATTCTTGACATTGATTCGATATTTAACTTTATAGTTATAAACTGATAGTATCAACGCCCATCTTTGAAATCTAGTGGCTGCAAGTGTTGGAATGTTTCTTTTTTCACCAAAAATTCTTTGGATTACTTGCGTATCTGTGACTGTTTCAAACTGTTGCCCATAAAGAAACTTGTAAACTTTTGTATGCCAAATATGACTGCCAATCCTTCTTGTTCATATTGAGAATAAATTCTTCTGTGCTAATGTTAAAGTAGCACTTGCAAAGGCTATCGGTTTTTCATCATTATCAATAACATGACACAATACCGCACCAATTCCATATTGTGCTGCGTCTGCTACGACTTGTAAAGGTAAGACCGGATTATAATGAACTAACAAGTTATGGTTGACTATCATTTCTTTGCTTTTCTCAAAAACTTCTTCACATCTCTTTTTCCATTCAAATTTCTCATTCTTTGATAACAAGTTGGCCAATGGTTGTAATAAAGTTGATGACATTCGAATAATTTTTGCATAAAAGTTGCGTAATCCCAAGTAGGATTTGAGTTATGTGACATCCTTGGGAGCTGGACATGTTTAAATTGCATCTATTTTATCTTTTGTATGTTTTATTCCTTTAGAACAAAGCGTAAACCCAAGATACTCTATTTCAGTCTTAAATAACTTTGATTTATTCCAATTTATCTTAATATGATGATCACTTAAGTCGTTTCAAGACCATTTGTAGTTTAGTCATACATTGTTGTTTTGTTTCACAGCTGATAAGAACATCATCGATATAACACACCACATCGTCAATTATTCTTTGAAATATTCTGTCCATCACACTTTAGGAAGTACTTGGACCACTCTCTATTCCACACAGCATTTTATGACACTTGAATAAACTGCATTCAGTATTTATAACCATTACTTCTTCTGTGCTCATTTCTTATTATAGGCATGCTTCTTTTAAGTTTATTACACAAAATTCTTTCGCTGAGCTTAATAAGCTGGGTAAGTAATTACTTAAAACACAATATTTTTTAATTATGAACAAATATACGTTTAAAAATTAATAATATATTGATACATTATACATGTATATTTATTCACAATTTAAACATTAATATTTACACATTTTGAAAAAACAACATTGAATTTAGAAATTAGTCCATATAATTATTGGTATGTGGTGCAGGACTAACATACCCAAAGAATACGCCACTGTTTATCAGACAGATTCATGTCACAAAGGACCCATTTTTCAATTACATAGTCTTCATTATAATTAGATCAGGTAATAATTATCAGCACCAGAAAAAAATAAAATAAAGGTTTATAATGGAAACACATGAAATCACAGTGAAGTGTTTATGATTTCTGGTTCAAAGACTTTTTTTTATATATATATCTTTAAAGGAAATTGGAGCCATATAGCATTACTTATGAGCATTTTACTGATTTCAAGAGTAAATCCAAGATAGCAGCCAATATGACCGCTTTCTCAAACTTCAATTTTCTAGACTTTTAAGATGTTTGGGATAGTTTTCCAAGTAAAAAAACAACAACTTTACTTCTATTACAATTTGTTTGATGTTTTTCCTCTTTTAATGATACAATTACGGCAGATAGAGCGCTTCTATGCCATTCCATTTTTCTTGTTACTATGGCAAAGGCACCTAGATTACGGCAACGTTATTCTCCACCGTAGGTCAGCATATGTGGCGGGAGGAAGTCAAAGAAAGATTTTATTAATTCAATAAACCTATTGAAACAGTGTTGAAAGTCCCAGAATAAACAGAGTTAATAGAGGGAGGGGTTGTAATGTCATGGGTGGAGTTTATTGAACTTGTACCATTTTGTAAGGATTGGTTTCTACATGTTGCACAATGACTAACTAAATAGCCTTGATAGCAGATTAGGTCCATAATAATATTTAAAACAAATATCAACTGATTTTTAAATAACTTGTTTAAATTTTAATCGAAGCCAATGTGTAAAACATTCTTAATAAGCATATTAAATAAAAATAAATCAGTACACACATTAATCATTTGTTTACCTTACATGTTATAAACTTTATTTCAGTATTTTTTTTATCAATTAATAATACGGTTTTTAAAATAAAGAAAAATAATTTTAAATCAATTATCTAACTATTAAATTATTCTACCGGTACAGTGCACTCTTTACCAGGATCTAGTCGGCGTTCTTTGGAACCAAACAGTCATGTTCAATGTTCATCTTACTATTGTAAAGTCAAATAACTGGCTGTTAACATGATATTCCAAAGGCGGTGTTTGTGAGCGAACATAAATATAACAGAACGTTACGTGACGTTTTGTCGTCTTGCGATGGCAGGTTAGTTAGTTTATGAACAATATTTCAATATTATTTACTTTAATTTCAACAATAGATTGTTTGAATAATAAAAGGAATTATGATTATAATTCTACTATTTATTTCTACAACTATTTCACACTTAGTTATTTTTATTTTACACACTTGAAGAAATCAACCATACTAATTTTTCAGTCATCTCGAGTGTCATGTAGGTTAAGACTGATATAAAATTCTATTTTTTTCAGACCATAATCCTTACCGATCATACCTAAAGTCATTGTCGGTGGGCGGAGCAGAATTCAAATATTATGATTTGCCAGCGTTAGGACAAAATTATGGTAAGAAAGTTTTAAACAGTTTGGTTCAACTTTTGCTTAAGTTAAGTCACAACTACTATTTTTACTCTTTAATTTTAAAATTATTATCTAGTTGGTTTGAAATTTGGCAGTACTCTTGTGGAAAATCGTCTACTTTAAGATCTCAAAATGATTCAAACAAAATATTTGTGAGTCTTCCGGTATTTCCAATCCTATTTATATTGTTTTCAAACCAAACCAAGTAATAGATATACTTTTGGGGGCTTACTACCCTGGATCAAACTGTAAAAATTGTTATATATCATTAGTAAAATGCTGATAGAGTGCTTTGTGCAAATATTGAAAATATGAGGAATATCATCAAAGAAGGTGGAATTCTCTAGTTTTTATCGATTCAATATTATGATAAATAAAATATTTGTTACAATCCATACAGACTGCCTCTGGGCATACAGACTGCCTCTGGGGTCATTGGGTCTAACTCCTGGCTACATATCTATAGATTCTGGGTTTGACCCCCGGTGCTTGGAGATTTTCCTGCAAAGCTCTTGGTCCGCAACAGAATCAAATTATCTTCGCGAGGACAAATAAGTACTAGCTACTTGAATAAATAGGTAGCAGTTCCGATTTATAAAACTGAGATTAACGGACAGAGGGCTATTTGTGCTGTCCACTCTTTCTGCAAATGCTGGCACTATCTTTGACAAATTATGGTGGTTGCTCAGTGGGTATAGCCCGCTTGCAGACTGATGTCATAAAGCTTTTACCATCCATACGGCATAGGTTTATCTGATTACCAAACCCTTCCTTCACCTCTGACAAGACATCTTTGTGAATGTGGGGAATGCCAGGCCTCCACCGTGGTTTGGATTCCACGTTAAACTGTAGGTCCTCCATTTCATCTCACAACCACCCCACCATTACACATTAGCGTAAGTGCGTATAACTCGAACGGGTAGTAAGACGCGGTGCTAATAATAATAATAACTATTGTATATAGTTTAAGATATTAAAATGTGTTTGAATGCAAGATATTTCATGAAAAATATGTTGTTGACTAGCTTTTACTAGTGTTGGCTCTGCCTGCAATAATTGATAAAAATCTGTTAATTTTTAACTAAACTCTAAAAAAAAATTTAAATTAATAATTTATAACTTAAATAATATATATTTATTTTACTACAAAATATTATATTATATAATATATCTTATATAAAGTTTTATATTACATAAATTAACAGTAAAATTATTCTAAAATATTAATTTTGCTATTATTAGAAATTTTCTTTTGTTTTTGGGTCTATAGTTGGTCAAAAATATTAAATTTTCCATAATAGGGCAAAGAAAAAGAATTTCTTATCGTTTTTTGAAACATGCTTTAGGCCTATTTATTACATAACCCTACAAAAATTGATTATTGTTCACAGTCACGTTTTGTACATATTTGGACAGTAGAATTGCTCTAATACTTTTTTTCTGAATGTAGTGGCCTAAACAAAATAATTATCTTTGTTCATTAATGAACTGTCAATTCATCACCATCAGAAAGCAGGGCACACAGCCTCGGTGCTATTATACAAATCCAAAATTATTAATACTTGCCTGATTGTTTAAACAACTTACAAATTTTTAAATATGTATAGGCCTACTTTGAACTCTGGTGAGATTTATCACCTAGCTTACGCTCATTAAAGTTTTTTTAGTGAATTAATTAACCCTAACGGTGACCTGGTGGTCTAGGGGTAAGGTGTCGGACTTTTGTGCTGGGTGTCCGGGGTTCAATCCTCAGTCCCAGCACAGATTTATCTGATTACCAAACCTTTCCTTCACCTCTGACAAGACATGTATTAATCACAACTTGTGAATGTGGGGAATACCAGGCCTCCACCATGGTTCGGATTCCACGTTAAACTGTAGGTCCTTCATTTCATCTCACAATCGCCCTACCATTACACATTAGCGTAAGTGTGTATAACCCGAACGAGTAGTAAGACGCGGTGCTAATAATAATAATAACTAACCCTAACATCTTGAAAGATAAATTAAAAATTCTAGTTTTGATATCTCTTTTAACATCACCTATAAGATAAATCCACAATAACTTAGAAATGAAACATGTTTTACCTACTTAAAATAATCTATAGTTATAAATTGATGAGTTAGTGTGACTCATGAGCGTTGTGCAATATCTACCGCACACAAAGGTTGGAAATTTAAACATTAGTAGCTCTGCACGAACATAATTTTGAAATGTTGACTATAACTTTTTAAATTGGTTAAAAGAGGTATATATAAACCTTTACTAATACATTTTGCTAAGTGTAAATTCCTACAAACTCTAATTTGGAATAATTTTGTTTTAAATAATAATAATGCTAAACAAATAGTGTGTTGTGATCTGTACATGAAACAAGGGGGGACAAACCCCTTAGAAGCCCTTTGATATCAGTTAGCCTTTCATTTTCAAAAGAATAATGTGCTTACACCTATAAATAAAAGAGTAGCTCTTAAGATACATTGATAATCAATTTGAACCTCAATTATTAGATCTAGACAAAATTAACGAAAGTTTTGAGATAATGGGAAACTATCTGTTAAAAATAACAAAAAAGATGTCACAATGAATGATTTATATACATTAGAACCTTTATAATTTGAAGTCCAAGGGATATCTAAAAAAAATGCAAAATTTGAATTAACCAATAGACATCCAACACAATAAATAAAAAACCTCAAAATGAAAAATTGAAAAAATTAACTCACCGTACAAAAAATGAGACTTTATCAATTTTTGCACGTGGATTAAATGTTTGATTCTATTCCATATTCTTTTGCGATATCACACTTCTTTTTCACTCCCTTTTACACTTCTCTAATCACTTTGACTTTCTTGGCTAAGGTTAAATGTGTGTAGGTTCCACGCTTAGACACCGTAAAAACACTGCAATTTACACTTGTCAGATGACAATGAGTGACTATCACTGAGAGACAAGGGGGCCAGATTAGGACAAGGACCTTACTCCTTACATGCTGGGCGTCACGTGATGGCATTGTCACACAAAAGCGATTAAAGCAGAGCCAAAACATCCCCTATTCTAGAAAAACTGCTTGCATCTGGTGCGAAATTCCCCGCTTTCTCTTTTACTATGAGTCAATAACTCTTAACTATATTTGACATTCCTGGAATTCTTGGGCTTAAATTAGTTTTTGCTATAGCATATTATTATTTGTGATATTGAAAATAACTCAAATAATCACTAGTGACTTGATTGGCAAAGCAGCAAATTGGCCCATCCCAAACTTTTTTGTAGCTGATTTTGTAATCAAAATATCATTTATTGTTTAAAAAATAAAACTCATGTTGTATTCAAGGATACAAACATAATAATTTGCTGCAAGTAACTTGAGTACAGTAAGTAATTTCTCACCAGCTGTGTATGTATTCAAACAATTGTAATTATTTTTCAATTGATAAACCACCAAAAAAACATTCTCTTCATTTTCTTTTTAAGAAAGCTTGTTGTGCCTCACTGTTCAATCGGCCCTTGTATCTTTCCTCCGCACTTGCACAGGCCGCTCCAACCACCCTTCCTACTGCCTGGACCGCCCCACAGTCCATGTTTTCTGAGCCGTCTGTGACGCTTTCCCCACTGTAATCAGCGCCAAAGAGAACTCCCCTTCCTATTGGCTCTCTTGGTGGCCATTATCACTGTACCCAGTCGGCGGCTGGTGTTGTCATCAGTTTTGATTACTAGCCCCACATTGTTGCCATTTTTGTAACCAGTCAGCCATCGCTATCAGCTGATTTGGTCACCAGCCTCACCCTTGGACGCTATTTTATACCTAGTCGCCCATTATCACCTGCTCCTCTTCCATATACGATGTCGTCCACGGCAGTCATTTGTTTCGGTAGAGCATCTCGGGGTTATATAGATGATGGTGGGGGTAGAGGGACTCAGTCGATTAAAGAGATATTATTTAGCGTGGAATTTGAAGTTTTATTTTAACAAATATTTTACATGTTGGTACCACGGATACTTAATTTAGAAAAACGAATTAGTTATGACATTGATAATGATAATTATTTAGCCACCTGGTCTACCTCTCCTTTCACCCATCTCGAAACTATCTCTACACGTTACGAAAAGTAAGTAGTGAATACCGGTCTTCTCTGTTTGCGTGCTAACCGGCCAGTCTACCTGTCGCGTCTCACGCTTCCCTTCCGCATAGGGTCAAAAACAGATGCCAAATCAGAGGCACTGATTGGCCAGGAGTCCGTGCCAAAACCTCCCCCTCCTCTGAAAGACCACACGTGCAAGCCACAAGTGCATCTCCCAGCTTCCTGGGTTCAGCTATTAATACATTGCACGATGCTTAAAATGAAAAGTAAAAGTAATAAATTTGGATGACTCTAATATTCCAACAAAGACATTAAATAATGAAAAACTATTAGATTAAAAGTTTTAAGGCTTGAAAATGAAGTTAATGAATTGAAATATTGAAATTTAAAACATTTATTGCTTACAACTTTGGTGGTGATTTACATAACTTATAATTACCATAAAACCCCACACTTTATCTTTAACCATTTGATAGTAATAAAGAGAATTAAATTAGGCCTAGATGAATGGAAAAACAAAATGTATTTATCAGCTTAGTACTTTCAGTATCTTTAGTGTATTAATATGTAAACAAAGGCAAACTAATATAATTTTATACATGAAATGGTTGAGAGCTAAGGGCCTAAAACCCTGATCACTTTACATCACTCACTTTTTCCCGCACCAATGAGAAGCTCCCTTTTCTCTCATTGGACAAGGCCAGACAGCAGTGGAGGGTATATAACCAGTGAATTCTAGAGGCGATTCAGTGGTGACCCACCCTGGCGAACCACCGATACAGAAGAGCAAATAAAGTGTTGTATTTGAAAGAGCAATTTTGTTTGGACTCCCTCTCCTTTCACCGTTCATACCTCCCAGTGCGACTCACGTTGCCGGGACTCTATCCTATCTCCCGCCGCGATTCCCTTTGCCGGGACTCCTCCCTACCTCCCACCGTGACTCACGTTGCTGGGACTCTGTCCTACTGCCCACCGCGACACCCATGTTGCCGGGACTCTCTTACCCCCAACCACTAGACACACGGGACCGGTGCCTAGCCACAAACGTCACCAGGAGACTGGACTTCGAATGATGCAACCTTATCAACCCGAAGTCGCAGTTGGGGATGACAAGCTTATGCTATTCTTGTAGTGTATTTAAAATATGAAAAGTTTAAACTGTCACTTAGAAGCCATAATTAATCCAACATATGAGAGATAGATTAATTAAAACACGTGTGATATTATAGATATTTATCTTAAATGTTTGGATTATGTTTTAAAATACTTATAAGCTCTAATTTGACACCAAATAAAATAAAATGGGCTAATAAATAATAAAACTATCAATATTTTAAGTAACTACAATCCAAATCAGAGCAACATTGAGAACTATAAATTTTTCTTTTCTTTCAAAATGGTGCCCTGGGAAAGATCTTAATTTATTATTATTATTATTATTATTATTATTATCATCATCATTATCACTGCGTTTTACTACCTGTTCGGGTTATACACACTTACGTTAATGTGTAATGGTAGGGTGATTGTGAGATGAAATGGAGGACTTACAGTTTAACGTGGAATCCGAACCACAGTGGAGGCCTGGCATTTGGCATTCCCCACATTCACAAGTTGTGATTAATACGCGTCTTGTCAGAGGTGAAGGAAGGGTTTGGTAATCAGATAAATCTGTGCCGGTACTGAGGATTGAACCCCGAACGTCAGCACGAAAGTCCGACACCTTACCCCTAGACCACCAGGTCACCAAGATATTAAAATTTAGCTGTAATTTGTACATACCTACACATTAACAAAATAAATAAAATAAATTTGAGATGTTAGGGCACACAGATATTCTCAAATTAGGTAATATCACGACGAATAAGTCAAAGGCGCAGCTAGAACAAGTGATGTTTTTTGTTTGTATTATAGGTACATTAGAGTCTCGAGCACTCGACCTAATGTGGACTGAGATGGTGTCGAGTTTTACAAATGAACTTGCATAAGATGCATGTTTACTATGTCATGTTTACTAAACAAGGATGAATCACAGTACAATATTGAATATTATAGGTACAGTTGGGCTGTACTGTAGTATTGTACGGTACAGTAATATATGAACAGTACAATATATTATGTGTTATAATGGTGCATATACATACATGTAATATACAGAAATGAAGTACAGTTCTGTACATATAACATTGTATTGATTCGAATAACACATTACTGAATTGGAGAACTAACAAACACAGCACTTGTAAAAAATACCATCATACGACTGTTACACTCAGTCACACAAACAAACTGATAGGTTATACATTTGAATTACCTTTGATTGTGATGATTGGCGCCAACAGTTATGTGCATGTGCGCTTGTCGAGTTTCCGAGACTCAACTGTACTTGTAAAATTTAACTTTCATTATTGAAAGTTCATAATATTAGTGTATGAGGGCTTAAGCATGTATTTTTTTTCTGGTTCAATGGATCCTTCTCTCTAAGTTTGGGAATCATTGCAATAAATAATAAAAGGGAAAGATTTTAAATTTATGTGTAAGATATATTAAATTATATAAAATCAGGTGGGGTATTGTCAAGAGTAGAGACTACTTAATTGGTTCTGCAAGTCCCATAATAAGTGTACTTTTTGTTGAAATGGTGTCACTCTAGTTAAGAAGTTTTAATTTAATAACAATTCTTACTAACACTGAACACAGATTACTAGTCCTTAAATCCAGACTTGATACATGATTCATCATCATCATCATCATCAATCATCAACAACTGGTTGAAGCCGGTGGCCTGCAGAGCTATTATGACCACGACGCAAAACGAATCTGCGACCATTAGAAAAGAGACACTAGACTTTGTGTCAAAAGTTAAGATGGCCGGCCACTTTGCAAAAGCAAAGTCCTTGTGAGCGAAAATATTTTCCTAGTAGAGTGAAGCTAAGTTGCACAGACATTTTACTTGTGCTTTGGTTTGCGTTACGAGATTGTTTGCTGGGTTTTGTAGTTTATTAAGTGTTTTGTGCTACCTGATTTAAACTTGCCATCTCATTAGCCCAATATAATAATCTCAAAGTTTTTGTGTGTTTTTCACATAATCTAACTTTAAATAGGCCTATATCATAAGGTAGGCCAAGAGTGGGGATAGTAAGCTTACACTGAATGTTGAAAGAATATTTTCTTTTAAACATAACACTATCAAAATGCATTATTATTCACCATCAACACACTGATAATTCTAATATTAAGGGGCCGGTCAACGCTGATTCACCCATATAAACATGATATTACAAAATAAAAGATTGTGACAAAACTGTTCTATAGATTTGAAATTGGTTTTCACCAATGAAAAGGGATTTGTATTATCTAGAATGAAGACTCTCTATAACTGTTACTAATCTTACTAATTAAACTATACAATGAAAACTATCACATTTTCATCCTCGCACTATTTTGTTTACAATGACTTTATCAAGTTAAATATTCAAAATTGATTTTTTTTATAAAGCAGAAGTATATTTACTTCAATTTTCTTAAACTAGAATTTTTATTTGGTGTTCTATTATTTTTAAATAAAAAAAATGAATAACTACTTTAACAAGATGAATATGGATGTAAGTATTAATGTTGGGGAAAAGAAGAAATCACAATGCTAGATAATATTTTTCTCCATGTTTTAGTTATTTATTTATAATTTATTAGTTTAATAATAAGTTTAAAAAATTTATTTATCAAATTAAAATTTGAAATAGATTGGTAACTCTAATGTAACGCTACTTGTAGTAATACCGAGAACTACTTATACTGTCTAGCAATTTACAAGGGTCTTCCATTTACAGCATTGCCGCGGTAATTTTAGAAGTGACGAGACAAACCATACATATTTCAATATTGTGAAGCTTTAAAATTATGTTCCCACTATTTTAAATCATAAATAGGACTCATTGTATTCGCCTGAGAGTGGTAGGCGTACAATTTAAGGATCAATATTAAAAGCGCTAGAATAGTTAAACAGAAATCCATAAACAAAATTATTCTTGTGTGTGTGTGCATGTGCACACATGCGCATGCAAGAGTTGGGTTGTGAGGCCAGTGCACTTATTGTTTCTTTCCTCTTTCTTTGCTTAGTTCAACCCCCACCTCTTTTGAAAGGCAGTAGGTATTATAGTTTAGGTTGAGGTCTAGAGTTGACAGTAGGAGCAGGAAAATACTTATTGATTCAACTAAGTTTTAAAATGTATTTGCTGCCTGTGGTGGGCACATAATTGAATATTAATTTTTTAACTCTTTTTTTCATATCTTCTAAGCACCAGGTCTTACTACTGTAACTGTTCACATTGAATAAATAGCTCATATTATTATACTCAAAAACAAATTGGCATATCCGAATACAAATATATGGATGAACATTAATTAGTGATAGTAAATCTATATAATTGGATACATATCTATTTTAATTTTTAAACTATTTACTTTTACTGTACTTATCATTATTTATAATAATATTGATTAAAAATATTAGCTTTTTTACTTTCTCTTAGGCTAAATAAATTATGGTAATCATGGACATTTTCGGCCTCAAGATGATAATGGCTTTAACATTCTATGTGGTCTCAAAATTTTAAAAAAAAAGTGGATCTTACATATATATATCTTTTTATTTGACTTGTAAAACTTTTGAGGTTAAATAATAGGAAAATATACAAACTGTTTTACAAATTAAACTAATGAGACTTAATCAATTTACAAATGTGAATTTTGGATTAGCTAAACAAATACAAGCTTGGGTTTTGAAGATGGTTAAAATAAACATAACAATGAAATTAAAATAAATACACGAGATAGTAAAGTAAATAAATGGTCAAACAAAATCGCATAAACTTTCTCATATTGTATAAGTATTATAGCTTCAAAGATAATTTTCAAAATTTTCAAAAATAGTTTTTGAGTAAACTTTCTATTCTTAGGTATGTTTTCCTCATCAAAACAAACATATCATCTTGTCACTAAAAATAAACACACTTTATTCATAAATTTTAAACCAAATTGTTCAAACATGGCTATTTAACAAAATTAAATTTCTCAAAAATAAATGATTAGTAAACTACCCTACATTTATTTGTTATCATGTTAAACTAATAATTTAGATTCAATCTTCGAGATCAATTTAAAAAATCAGATTAAAATTTTATATCATTCATTGTAGCTAAACAACCCTTAAATTAATTTATTTTAGATAAATACAGATAGATAGATAAATAAATAAATTCAGTTTTTAACCTATCCATTAGTCACACACACATATATATACACACTATTTATAATGAAAAAAGCTTAACAATTACCCAATATTAATATTTCGAAGAAAAAAGTCATCAGTAAACTATTAGCGGAATTTCTCTCCCAAAACAAGTATACATCTTTATATGTCATCCTCATGAGTAATGAGGTGGACTGGATAGGACTAGCTCAAGATAAGAATAGGTGGTGTGCTTTAGTAAGGGCGGCAATGAACTTTCGAGTTCCTAATACCATTGACTAGTAACCCAAATAAATAGTAAGACTCGGTGATAAAAAGAATACCAAAATGAAAATTTTAATGATAAAAGTATTTTGTATGGAATGTGAGTAGTATTTTATCATTGACAGATAACACTGTTTTAAATAATGATTGTGAAGTGTTTTCAATTCTTTAAGCATTATTTTGTGCTTTTAGTTTTTAATCCGGTCTATGACAGACCTATGTCAATACTACCCAACCTAACAAAACAGAACCTTCAATTTGTAGGTGCATGAAAGGTTAGGCATCACTCTCGCAAGAGACAACTTCCAATGACGGGATGATCGGGGTTTGAATTCCAGTAAAAACATTTTTCATATTTTTATAAATGCCTTGTGTCCTTTAATTTATTCATTACTTATTGTTGATACAATTGATAGCTTATATATTCGAGTGACCCAAGATGTTACAAAGACGTGTTCCTTGGCCTAAATTCTAATTTTGGAATATATGCGTAGGTCTATATCTTCTCCCTCCCTTCTGCCCCCTTGTCTTAAGACCTTCCTGGCCTATACACACTTGTAATTATCACTCAAAAAGGTGTGTAAAGATGGTGGAAGTAGAGTTTAGAGAAAGTGTACTTATATTTGTGTGGAAGAAGAGTGATAATCCGTCCAGGAAAAGACACTCATTAAATCCTCCCGGGATTATAATGCGGACCTTGTTGTAAACAGCAAATCAGACTAGAGAAACTTGACGTTCAGTCTGCATCAATGATGCATATGATGAGTCCCACTGTAGCAATTTTTAAACTCTTTTAAATTAAACCAATATGTATTTTCGGATAACATTCTGTGATTGTGTAAAGATAGAAAAATGAGGAAAGAACAGAGATTTGAACCCTGGTAATTCAGCTCTACTCGCTATCTTTTGTACCTATTGAACCATCTGGGATCTCCTTGTCAGTTCCATAACCCAAACAAACCTCTAAGTGTACTAGTGTAGATAAATACAGTAAATACCAACTCTTGTTACAAGTAGGACCCTAACTATTCAGTAAATAATAATATAGGTATCTTGTGACCTGGCGGTCTAGGGGTAAGGAAGGTGTCAGACTTCTGTGCTGGTGGTTCCTTGGTCCCAGTAGAGATTTATCTAATTGCCAAACCTTTCCTTCACCTATGACAAGACATGCATTAATCACACTTGTGAATGTGTGGAATGCCAGGCCTCCACCGTGGTTAGGATCCCATGTTAAACTGTAGGTCCTCCATTTCATCTCACAATCACCCTACCATTGCACATTAGTGTAAGAGCGTACAACCCGACTGGGTAATAAGATGTGGTGCTGATGATGATTATGATAATGATAATATTACTATCATTATTATTATTATAAATAATATTACTATTATTATTATAAATAATATTACTATTTTTTTAATAATAATAATAGTTATTATTATTATATGCTGTAATACCAGGAATAATTAGTATAAAAATGTCAGATCACTACCCTACAGCGATGAAAATAATGCATAAAAATTCACCAAATAAATGTTTACTGTTTCCCGCGAACAAAATACTTAAAATAAATAGAAAGTCTGTGTTAAGCAAACTAAAAGCATTGGACTGGGGAAACTTGACTACGGATTTACAAGACTTGAACACCAAATATGACAAAATAATTTTGACCTTTAAGGAAGTATATAATACAACAAACTGGCCAATTTCAGAACAAAATACAAACACCGCAATTTGGATTAATGCCTACCTTTTAGTGAAAATTAAAATCAGAGATAAACTCTATTGTCAATGGAAGTCAAATCCATCCAATATAATTTATGAGCAGGATTATAAAAAAGAGGGGAAAGAAGTAAAAAGAGCTGTAAACAAAGCCAAAATTGAACACCATAGGAAACTATTCAGGGACTTAAAAGGTAACATGAAAAACACAGGGTGTGAAGTAAACAAAGTGATAGGTAAATGTAGCAAAAATAACCTAGATGAAGAGCTTACACACACATTAAAAAATACAGACAACTTGAAAACTGTGTGTGACAATTTTGCATTTTCTTTTGGCAATGGAATAATTGAAATATTGCATAAATGCGATATAAAACTTACACAAATAGAAGACACAATAGCCAACACTTCATTGTTCATACATAAAACTACCTGTACTTAAATTAATAAAATTATCTCTTCATTAAAACCAAACAAATCACCAGGCTATGATAACATTAACAATGATGGAAATACGAAAAATAGGACCAAATTTAATTCCGGCACTAGTAGATATAATAAATACCTCAATAGAAACTGGCACATTTCCCAACCAAATGAAATGCTCTCTTATTAGACCCATTTACAAAGGTGGAAGCCATTTAGACTACGGTAATTACAGACCCATAGCAATTCTACCAACTTTTGAGAAGATATTAGAAAGATACATGGCTAATAAATTGACAGATTATTTAAATAAATTCAATATAATAAACCCAAGGCAATATGGATTTCAAAAACACAAAAGTGCTAAAAACCTTCTAGAACACTTTTCTAATAAAATTAACAAAGCCCTTAACAATAAGCATGTTTTGGCCCTATCTAACTAACATACGTTTCTATGTACAAATTAGCACTAAAAAAAGTGAAACCAAAGTGACAAATATGGGAGTACCACAAGGCTCAATACTAGGACCTATTCTATATCTAATTTACGTCAATACTATCACAAGACAAGTAAAGCATGGACACATCTACCTATACGCAAATGACACAGCAATACTGACTATTCACGAAAACCTCCAAATAGCAGAATACAACCTGCAACAAGACTACAACGAGATACAAATGTGGACTCATGACCGTTGTCTAGTAATAAATGCAAAGAAAACTAAAGTTATACATATCGCTCCTCCTAAAATGCACCATGCAAGAGTCAATATTACGCATCACAGCTATAATTGTTTGCACAACTGGACACAAACATGTGACTGTATCGAAAAACTGGACGCAACAGACAGTCATACTTACCTTGGACTTATAATTGACAAACATCATAAATGGGACTGGCACATACAAAAACTTGATAACAAATTAAAAGGATTGACATATGTTTTTTACCATCTTAGAATGTACTTGGATATCAAAACTTTAGTAATAATATATAAATCATTGGTTCAATCAATAATATCTTATGGCATATCCATCTGGTGAGGAACGACAGAATGTTACACAGTCAAAATTTCGCGTTTACAAGAAAAGATCTTGAAAATTATATTTGGTACCAAAAATGCTAACAAACAGACATACATTCAACATAAAATTCTACTTCATAAACCAATTATATGAGTACAGCCTCTTTATAGGATACTACCTTTCCAATAAATACAAGCAAATAAAAACCCATTCCATTAATACCCACTCAATTTCTAACAAAGAAGTGTATACAATCGGCAAATACTCTAATTATCATGGTTGACAGGAACTGAGATGTACCATCCCCAGATTATTTAACTTGCTACCACCAACACTCCGAGAAATCCCTGAAATAAATATTGCGAAAAACAAAATTAAAGAGTGGATACTTCAAGGCATGCTTCAAACAACCATGTAAATATTTTTGAGAGGAAATGTTATGATATGTGTAAATCTTTTTGTTTTTTAATTATTTTATTATTATAATTTTTACTATTTTTTAAATATTTAAACTACAAGACCTGAAGATGTACCGCTAGGTACTTCGGGATTGTATCAAAAACTCATCTATGTAATTTTTCTTCTAAATCCTAAATAAACAATGATTGATTGATAAATAATATCATTATTATAAATAATATTATATATTATTATAGGTATTTCATTGGTGTAATTTGCGATTTTGATTGTATTTGCATTATACTAATATTACCAATGTATAATTGTTATTTTTTATTATGTGTCGTAAGTAATATTTTAGTAATGAAAGAATTAAAATATTTGTATAATTATTCGGCCACTAAAATGTTGTTTTATAATAAATCAACATTAGTCTACTATATCATTTTCTTTGGCACAGTTAAAAATGTATTTGGATCTGACACCACTCCTCTTGCTTAGTAAAGGCTTACTTGAAGTTTATACATATAGCTTAATATTTTCTGGTCTCCATTAAAAATGAAGGCATCCTTAACAACATATGGGAAATTGTTTTCTTGAATTAATTATAGAGCCTTCATATGATAAAGATTACATTTTTATTTGGTGATGATGCTGATAACCCTTGGTGGTGGCTGGGTGGTCTTATTTAATTACTTATTTCCCTTGTGGCATACTTTTACAACTGGGCCTTTTCTTAAGGTAGTATACAAATTTGTTAGAACTAGTCATTAAATAAAACCTACAAAAGTGAGGACATAAACTCTGATTATAACTGTAGGTTGCCATGACGTGATTTGATGGTTATAAGTCTTTCACAAAATATTTGTATTGAAACATTGATCTGGGGCTAAAATCTCTTGTAATATTCTAATGCTAGACTCTAATATCTGGTGGTGTGTAATGTTGTAGGTCAACTACCCTACTCGGTGCGTGTTCTCCTGGAGTCAGCGGTACGCAATTGCGACAACTTTCAGGTGAAAGAAGCTGATGTACAGAATGTGTTGGACTGGGAGAAGAGTCAGAAGGGGAGTGTAGAACTGGCATTCAAGCCGGCCAGGGTTCTTCTGCAGGTGGGTCCTACTCTTAGTGGCTAGAATGATAGAGCAACTGGGATACTTGGGGTTAGGGGGGGGAGGGGGAGGACTAAGCTGCTGCAATCTGTTGTTTGAGGCCATTATTGACTGTTAAATGTACTACCATCCAGTATGTTGAAATCTATCATTTAGTTTGGGGGGAGGGGGCGCAATATCTTTTTCAAAATAGCCACAAGTGTTGCGAATGAGAAGTGAAATTCGCCACCTCATGTAAACATTGAGAAATTAGGGTACTTAAATGAGTACTTAAATCAACACACTGTTTGAATAAGAGTATTCAAAATATGTAAACTTAAACTATTCAGTTACAATTTGTTTGAACACAAATAATTAAAACTGTTCAAATAGAAATTGTAAAACAAATTAATGTGAAATTTGTCAGTCCTTTTTTCTGGCAAGTTGCAGGAACATTGGTGTAATGTCTGAACTCAATGCACATCTTAACTCCACCTCCAGATTGACATCAAGAATTTGAGATCTGTATTTATACTTGATGAATCCCATCGTAGAGAACGTTGAGTCACACACCCATGTCTATCTAAACATAGACAATAATTTTGAAATACCCGATTTCAAAGTTGGGAGATTGTTGTCAGTCAGAATAGATTTCCACATATTTGTAACTTAAGAATTCAGGTAAATTTTCAAGTGTTCCATACTTTGAAGAGAAAGCAAATCATCTTCAAGTTCACGCTTGTCCAAAGAAATAAGGAGGGATTGGTCACACAATAATTCAAATGCTAATTTGAAAACATTGAAATTAGAGAAATGTGATTCAAATTTCTGGGTCAGGTTTTTACTTAGAGTGGCCGCTTCACGTCGAGTAAACCACATTCTTCATTTTTTTTTCTAAAAATATAGTTAGGTTTTCAAAATGGGTCAAATCGCCCCTCCGAATTTGTATCAGAATGAGATCCAGTTTTGACTTAAATACTTGAATATGCTGTGCCAGCTCGCATATTACTTTACCCTTTCCCTGCAGATTCACTCTTAATTCATTCAAGTGAGCCATGATATCACACATAAAATGTAAATCACACTGCCAAGAAGAACATTCAATTTCATAAAAAATTTCTATTTGACATTACTCAACAAGAAAATCTTGAATTTGCGGAAGCAAATAGGTAAAACGTTTCAGAACTTTTCCTCTACTCAACCATCTCACATTTGCATAGTCATTGAGATTCTCAAACCCACAGTCACCACATTATTTCAAGGTCTCATCAATCTGTCTATGGATGAGGAACACTTTGGATGTAATTTACAATTTTCACAACCATATCCATCAAAGTTTTCAACCTGTCAGTTTCAAGCATCTGAGCACACAAATTCTCCTGTTGCAGAATGTAATGGAAGAAGGACTACATGTTTTTCACACCATTCAAACGAAAGACAAATCCTGAAGTACTTCCAAATCATTGCGGGTGCACCGTCTGTTGTAATAGAAGCTAGTTTTTTCAGACCCAGAACACATTTTTTTGACACTTAAAAAAAGTTTGGAGTATATCAGCTCCACAAATATGGTCTCACAATCCACAAATTACAAGGATTTCTTCACTAATTTTAAGATTGGGAAGCACAAACTGAACACAAAATATTAATTGTGTTGTGTCTCTAAAATCAGTTGATTCGTCCAGTGCTAAGGAAAAACACAAGTCATTTAATTGTTCAAGTAGTTGCTCTTCTATGTTTTTAGATAGTTGCAGCACTCGGTGAACAACTGTCTTGCGGCTTGACTGCAAATTCTGTACTTTTTGGAGGATATCACTCTTCACCTTAGATTCGTAGTTTTCCTTCAGAGTTTCTATCACTGTGATCAAAATGTATTTTACCATCTATGTATCAGAAAATGGTTTCTTCTTCCCAGCCAAAATCCAGGCTTCTTTATAACTAGCTAACGTCACCAATTCATTTGACAAAATAAACTGTTTCAGGCGTATCTTAAAATTGTGGAACTGTGATTTCAAATGTGCAATTTCACTGACACAATTACATCCATCAACTGGGAATTTATTGTTGAATTCACTTTGGTTATTTTGAAAATGCTTCTTCAAACTGTACGCCTTATTTTCAATAAAACTTTTTTTGCACAGGAGTCACACAGGATTGTCATTTATTTGCGTCACTACAAATTTTAGCTACCAGCTTTCTTGAAAATTTTGCGTTACTCTCTTCTAGTTCCTTGTTTTTTTCTTTTTACCATTAGGTTCTGAATCAATAAGTTTTTCTGCTTCACTCACCTCATCACTATCACCTGGCTCTGGTTCACTTTGTTTTCGAATCATTCACTTATCCATCTCTCAAGAAGAATTTGTAAAAATTATAGACCAAGAGTTTTTTGTAAAGAAAAAAAAATTGTACACATGAAACAAGTGTGAAAATGTGCCTCTTAAAAATGTTTGTTATTACTTATGAGACACCACCCGTTCAAGGTCAGGAATAAACTAAAGTGCAAGTATGAAAATCAATAAAGGGGTGAATGGACCCTAAACACTGTGAAAAGTTAAACAGAAGAGTAGTCCGGAGAAGCATTTTTCTTCAGGTGCTTTTACACGAGGCCAGTTAATAAGCGAACTCAAATGGTGTCAGTCTGCTACTGCCAGTTTATCAACTGGCCTTGTGTAATCGTGGCTTCACAACTCAATCCCATTCTAGAAAAGGAGTTTTCCTTCTTTATAAACCCAGCCCACAAAGTAATTTCTCTTTAAACCACAGCTTGTTCTTAAATACAGCCCTTCAAATTGTTGGTAAAAGCGTGGAGGGGAGTATTGGATGGCAGTGTTGTATCTCTGACTTATTCTCAAAGTGGAATGTTTCCGATGATATACAGTAGATATCAAGTTACAACAACAATCTCACTATCAGGAAAAAGTTTATTTTTCTGTAAGAGCTAGCAAACTTAAATTCGCCACACTTTTATAGACAATTTGCCACATGTGGCGATTGGCGACAGGGTCACCCACCTTGTATCTAGTGTGTCGTTAGCTATCATTGACTATTGACTGCTAAATGTGCTGAATGCTATCATCTAGTGTGTTGGTAGCTATCATTGACTGTTGACTTTTAAATGTGCTGAAAGCTATTATCTAGTACAGGGCTATTCAATTAGTTATCAAAGCTGGCCACTCCAAAAAATCATCATATTTGGCGAGCCAGGCATTTAATTCAATCTGGCAGTAATTTGGAATGTTATTAGATTATACATTTGTAGTTTAAAAGGGGGAAATGGGGGGGGG
>CABEEJ010000693.1:103981-147315 GCA_901482245.1 Timema douglasi | reverse complement strand
GGGGGGGAGGAGTGAAACATAATTTGATATGCTATATAATATCGATATATTTCACTGAAATTAAATAAAAAGATTTAAGACAATTTTCATCATCAAGCTTCCTTTTCTTACTACTCTAAGAAGAAAGTGCAATTTTAGAAAACTTACAATAAGACTAATTACAAGCAAAACACTCCTCTATTACTATAAATAACACACAAACAATAAGCTAAGCAAATATCAACTGGCGAGATATCGGCTGCTGTTGGGTGGAGGTGAGGAAAGGTGTGAGTCACTCTCAGCCACTCTGTTGTCCAGCCACTTGCATTGTTCAAGGTCAAAGACAAGAATATTTTATTTAGTTCAGCCGTTATGTGGTGGCACTTGGAGGGAGAGATACCAGTTCTAAAGTGGGGAATGCTTGCTGCTGGAGTGTAAGCTTGCACTCCCTTGTAAACACACTGTGAGAGAGGAAACTTTGACCTTCTTGTTTCATTTCTTACAAACGATCAAGACAATTTCCTTTGGAAAGCCACCTTACGTCAATGTGGAAGAGAAAATTATTGTACTCGCTACCAATTTCTTCACATAAGATTACAAATAATCTGGATTTGCCTTCTTTTGATTTTATGAAATTAACTGTCTTTACTGCTTCTGTCAACACTGTTTTCAAATCATCAGGACATTTTCTGTCAAGTAGAGCCTCCCTGTGAAGACTAAAGTGGACAAATTTTGCCTGTGGGGTGGCCTTCTTGATCTGGGAAACCACATCACTATGCTTTACAGTCATAGCTCATGCACCGTCAGTGCAAATTCCAACACACTTTTCCCAGTCTATACCAAGTTTAGTTACAAAGCCATCAATAGTGTCAAATATCTCCTGCTCCATTGTCTGAGATGGGAGATACTTACAAAACAAAATGTATTCTGCCACAGTGGAGGTAGACTCAATATATCTAACTGCATCATATTTGTGCAATCTGTACTGTTGTTCAGCTGTACAGCGAAGTATTTTATGGACTTCAGTTTATTGATCAGTTGCTCCTCCAACTCATTAGCCGTACTTGAGATCCTGCTAGATTAAGTATAATAATTATACAAAGGGATAACATCCAGCAGATTTGCTTGTTTTTACCAATAGTACTTGACACCATGTATTTGGCAGCAGGCAGTAAATATGAGTCACCATAAGTGTGGGGCTTTTCAGCCTTTCTGTTACTAAACTGATTTTGAATGACGCCTCAAGGGCCTTCATATTAGGAGATGAAAAAGAGACAATTTTTGGTCTAGTAAATTTTATGTAAGCTTCCGTACGCCTGTTGTGTGATCCTTTTGAGGAGACAATTAAATTAAGAGTAGTAATATGATTCCGGTGGATAAGGTTTATTGAATAAAACAGAATGAATTTGAATATATTTGATAAATATACTGATCATAATCCTACTTTTCATTAATTATATGTTGTGTTATTTCAAACTATTGCACACCAAAATAAAGTCTAAAGATTCAAACAAGGGTCTTTTTTCTCTTAACACTCCTATACTTTTAGTTTCATTAATAGACAAAAAGTGTTAAAATGTAAGAGTAGCTCCTTTTCAATGAGTTCTTAAGCATATTTGTAGCGCTTTAAGATTAGACTCGATGAAAAAGGGCTCTAAATTTAGACTTCCTCGAGTACAATCATTTTTTGATAGGCTAACAAAAGACAATTTTAAGATATTTGAGAACTCACAAAGAATTTTCCTCTTCACCTTAAACTAATAATGTTCTTGGTTTTATTTTCCCTTTTTCTAATTTACATGACAAAGGGTGGTTGTAAATAAAGAGTGAAGAGAGAGTACATGCTTGCACATCAAAGAGAAGTAATTAAAATATCTACACAGACCATTTTATTTTAAGCCATGTGACTTGACAGCAATTGATACTTTCCTGCTGACTAAAGCGGCTCCCTAACAGAGTGTATTATACGAGGCACATCCAGAAATTACCCTCTCATGCTGTGAGAAATTTTTTTTCCAAGGCTGGCAACACTGAGTAGTAGTGGGGTTTCTTCTGAATACAACGAGCACTGGCTGACCACGTTAGTATGAAAACTCGCTTTGTAGTGTCCGTTTGTGTGAAATATGTTGATAGAAATCCCGCCAAGTGCGAGGTGCGCGCTGTCATCAGGTTCCTTCTTGCTGATGGAAAAACACAGACTGAAATTTTTTTCACGGATCAAAACGGTTTATGGCGAAGGTGTTTAAGTGGTGTTGTGAGCTTAATGAAAGCAGAATGAATGTTCATCACAATCAGAGGTGTGGAAGGCCTTCCATTCTGACTGATGAGTTGGTGCAAAAAATTGAGAAAACTGTTCGTGAAGACCACCCATTGACAGTGGATGAAATTTCGGCAATGTTCCCACAACTCTCCAGATCTCTCTTACATGAAACAACTAAAGAAACGCTGGTATTCCGAAAATTGTGCGCAAGATGGGTCCCAAAACAACTGATAGAGCAGCACAAAATGAATTTGGTCACTAGCGCTTGCGAGTTCCTTGAGCGATTTGAATTGGAAGGTTAGGATTTTCTGAGCTCGATTGTGACTGGAGATGAAACCTGGGTGGCTCATTACACTCCCGAGACAAAAAGACAGTCATCACAGTGGCGGCACACCAGTTCCCCATTTTCCAAAAAATTCAAAACCTCAATTTCGGGCAAATAAAATCATGGCCACTAAGTTTTGGGACAGAAAAGGGATCATTTTGATTGAATTTATGCCTCAGGGGGAGACGATTAATGCAGCACAATATTGTAAGACCCTAATAAAAGCTCAAGAAAGCAATTCAAAATAAACGGAGGGGAATGTTGATGAAGGGAGTGCGCTTGTTGCACGACAATTCCCGCCCGCACACGATCAACGCCACCAAGGCACTATAGTACCATCTAGTTAAAAATGTACATATAGTTAAGTATTTTGTAGGTTTAATAAGTGAACTAGACAAATATAAATATTTAAAATAATTTTTGCTTGCCAGTTTAATAAACACAAGTCTTCTTGATTAATGAGATGAAGTCAGATATGCACACTGATTTATTTTAATGGCTGCGGTATTTTGTTAGTGCATAGGTAGCCTAATAAATTGTCTATTAAATGTGGACTTGAATAAAAGGTTTGACGAGGTATAAGTTGTTTCTATATAACTTTAACTGAAATTTATTTTTAATGTCTGGCTTAATAAAAATAAAACATAGCAACTACATTATTTCAGTTATCACACAGGTTTGAGACAGACTTGACTAGGCTTCTAGTAACCATATCATTACTATAACCACAAATCTCATGGACTTACCTGCTTTGGAGGCCGCATGGTCTAAGGCCGGGGTGACAACCCATGGCCTGCAGGCTAAACATTGAATGGCCCACCATCTGTCTAATGCATTTCCTGTGTAAAAGGTGGTCCACCCACATGGCTGTCATACCACGCTCAACCCCCCTGCCATGATTAATAGTGTATCTGGCTACTAGTATGTTTATTATTATTATTATTATTATTAGCACCGCGTCTTACTACCTGTTCGGGTTATACGCACTTACGCTAATGTGTAATGGTAGGGTGATTGTGAGATGAAATGGAGGACCTACAGTTTAACGTGGAATCCGAACCACGGTGGAGGCCTGGCATTCCCCACATTCACAAGATGTCTTGTCAGAGGTGAAGGAAGGGTTTGGTAATCAGATAAATTTGTGCCGGAACCGAGGATTGAACTCCGGCCGCCAGCACAGAAGTCTGACACCTTACCCCTAGACCACCAGGTCACCAGTATGTTTATTCACTTCCAATTTACAGGCCTATGTTCTTCAGTCATAGTTTATTTTTAGTTTATTTTATTTTATTGTATTTTATTTGTAGTATATTTTTAAGTGTGAAAAAATGACATTTAATAAGCCAAGCCCATCAAAAAGAAAATTTAAAAGCTATATGTTACAAGGAACATTTTTATTAACAATGGGGGGAAGAATTTTTCTTTACCCAGGGAAAAGCATCTAAACCAATGTCTGATTTGTTCTGTAATGGTTGCAATACAACAAAAATACAATATTGAAAGGAATTTCAAGCAAACACATAATTCATCTAACATGTCATACCCTTCTGTTTCTACTTTAAGAACTTAATACATTTTAAGGAAAAAGACGGGACTTCAATGACAGCAAAACTTGTTTGTTAAAAAAGTGAAGAAAATGAAAAATATGGTTAAAGGGGCTTATGGAATACCTCTAAAGGGAAAAAAACCTTTCTCCGATGGGGAGATTATTACTAAGAGCCCTCTATATGTTTAGAACACGAAAACGTAAGGCATTATTTCACTTTCTCACAATACATTTATGATACACATTAAAGAAATGACAGATGATGTGTTAAAACAATTAACCTAAGAAAGACAAGAAGCTTAATACCCAAGGATGAGATGTAAAGTGTAGAAGTTGAATGAGAAAGGTTTAAGAACAGTCTGGTGGGAGTGGCAGAGGAGGTATGGGAGAGGACAAGTAATAAGAGGAAATGAAAGGAGACACCCTGGTGAAATGAAAGGGTGAAGGACGCAGTAGTGGAGAAGAATAAAGCATTTAGAAAGAGTTTTAAAAATAGGAATAAGGAAACGGAAGGAAAAAAAAAGCCAACTGAGTTGTACAGGAAGCCAGGAAGGATTGGATGCAAAAATTGACAGAAATGCTGGAATGGGATGTGGAAGTAAGTAATAAGGTGTTATATAGACAAGTAATAAACAGGAAGAGAGCGAAAAGACAGTAAGTTAGATAAAAAAGGAAGAATGTTGCAGACAGGAGAGGAAGAGAAGGAACTATGGATGAGATATTTAGAGAAAATGTTCAACTTGGAAGATGAGAGGAATGATAGTGAAATAGAGGATCAGGAAGAAATAGCAAAAGAGGTGGAGGACGCATTAATGAGGATGAAACAAGGAAAAGCACCTGATGTGGACAAACTGACTGTGGGGATGATAAGAGCAGCAGGTGAAGTAGGTATACAACGGCTATACAGGGTGCTGAGAGTGGCTTGGAAGGAGAACAAGGTCGCAGAAGATTGGAAAAAGGGAGTTGTAACACACATTTTCGAGAAAGGAGACAGGAAGAGGTGTACAAATTATAGGGGGACAACACTGTTGTGGCACTGTACAAAATATATAAAAAAAAAACTGGAAAAGAGAATAAGAAATAAAATGAAAGTAAGGGGGAGAGTAACAGTACAGATTTAGGAAACAGAGGTCTACAATAGACTTAATCTTTTCCATACTACAGCTGATGGAAATAAGGTATGAATATGGGAAATACTTGATAATGGTACAGTAGCCCCATGGCTTCTTTGGTGCTGACTGAAAGCTTTGAAAAGTTACCAGACCAAATTATGTATCCCTACACCGAACCATATGATCTACAAACATATGTGATTAGCAGCTGTCACTTCTGACAGTAAAAATGTAGGTATATACCTAAATGTTGACTGTCATAAGTCAGCTGTGAGCTGTCAGTCAGCACCAAAGAAGTCACGGGGCTACTGTACTTATGGATGTGGAGAAGTCATTATAGTGTGGTAAGAAATAAAGTTTGGAAAGGGATGGAGGGGAATGAAGTGGAAAGAAGAATTGTAATGAGAGTGAAAACCATGTTTGAAGATAACAGGAGTTGTGTTAAGATGGAGAGTGGAAAGACAAAGTGGTTCCAAATAAATAAATGGAGTGAACCCTCTACTATTTGTAATGCTAATAGAAATAGTCATGAAAAAAGTGACATCAAAATTCGGGGAGGAATGGGTGAAAGCCATGATGTTTGCTTACTACTTGATGGTATGGGGGAGAAGGAAGAGGAAGTAGAGGAACAACTACAAGAATGGAATAAGGAAGTGAAGGAGTGTGGAATGAAATTTAGAATGGCAAAGTGTGAAGTGATGGTAATGACAAGGAAGAGGGTAAGACCTAATAAAGCTACAAGGTTGGATGGAGTAGATCTGAGAAAAGTACAGAACGTAAAATATCTTGGAAGTGTGTTTGAGGAGAAAGGTGCAAGTAGAGAGGATTTAATGAGAGCAATTGGATGGGTCAAGCCAGTTCATTGACGCGAGCTAGCTCACATAAGCTCACTCACTCCAAAGAGTCGTTCTTATGAGTCATATTCACAGCATGTCTGGCTCGCTCCCAATCCCTTCACCCCTACCCCTCCATAACTTGAGGAGCGACCACTAAATAGTTCTCACAATCCCTGTTCCGAGTGTGCAAATCTGTCCCTTTTCAACTTATGAACGAATGTGTAATTTATCCGAAACCTATTGCGTTTGATTCTTTAATTTGATTAGTTACGCATATTACTTGAAATAATTAACCTTAGCATATAGCCTTAGGTGCCTAATTCACAAAATTATGTCTATTGATGTTAAGAAAAATAGTTTAATATTGTATGCAGTGCTGCAATCTAGTAATGATAGTTAGCATCTATAGTTTATTTTTTTTCATAGTAGCGAACGAAGAACGACAGAAGAGTTGTGAATGACAAACACTCCTGACTCTTTCAAAAAGTCGTGAATGACAAAACCTCCTGACTCTTTCCAGACGAATGAATGAACAAGAGGGAAAAAAAGTCGTTAATAACAAAAACTCCTGACGCTTTCCATAACGAATGAGCGAGAGCGAAAAAAGAGTAGTGCATGACGACAACTCTCTAAGTTCAGCTAAGAAGGTTTGTTGTAAATTGATTGCCAAGACTAGCTAAATCAAACCAAACACTAAACGAAAATGCAAATTGAGTAGGCAGAGATAATGATAGTGTATGAGTGAAAAGAAGAGATGTAAAGAATTATCAAATTAATGCACGATGTCTCCCATAAAGTGTCACATGGAAACAAAGTAATGATCAGGGGAAAAGGGGGATCGGTGTGTGACGCATCCTTGCGGTAGGGTCTAATATTTAGGGTACTAGGCCTATTTAATTTAATTGATCTAAGTTCTTGATTTAAATGTACATCTGATGTGCATACATTTATTTTGTACAAATAATAATAGAAATATGTAGTAAAAACTGTTGGCCTATTTATTGGTCAATGTATTAGACACATGATGTAGTGTGTAATGGCGGCGTGAACTACTCGCTCATGAAGCGAGAGTCATTCGTTCACAGCTCTCGTTCAAGAGGCGTTCGTTCACAGCTCTTGTTCAAGAATCGTTCAATTTGAATGACTCGCTTAGGAGCTACCTATCACTAGAGCAGGACAGCAGGGATAGTTCTATATTAGAACTGCTATGGAGAATAAGAGTGTAAGGAATTGATGTACAGGAAATAATTTGTATCCTTTGTCACGTATGCAGCATAAACTTAGAGGAAGTAAGACAGAGACAATATGGGCATGTAATGAGAATGGAAAAAGAGATGATGCTGAAGAAAATGTTGGAAATGAAGTATGTATGAAAAAGACCACAAGGGAGGCCAAGAAAGAGATGGGAGGAGCAGATAACAGTAAATGTTCAAGTGAGAAGAGAAGAATGGAAGAAATTAAAGGAGGAAGAATGGTGGAAGAATAGATGAAGATGGCATTTTACTAAACTGACCCGGCCACAGACTGGAAACAGTTGATGTCTTTCAGCCTCTGATACACATACATATTCCCCATCCCTATAAATTGGAATAATAAAAATCTATAATCATTCTGGACTCTGCGCTAGGCTTAAAAAAACATTGTAGCTCACTCAGTTCTCCTAATCTGATATAATTTTGGAAATACACTGGTACCTAAGCAACATGTTTCTGCGGTTAATTATAAGATTCGGCTCCACACACACACTTCCAAGAATGTTATAAAAGGTAAATTTTCTTTATCTATGATAGCTGCTGGCTAATGAACCCTGGTCTGGTGTAATGACTGTGGTTTCCATAAAAAAAAAATTCTCTTTCCCTCCACCAATTACTTGCTCTAAATTCAACTTTCCCCATTTCTACACTTTAGCGTAAACTAGTACATATTTGTAACCTGCAGAGATTAAAAAAATTATCTTATGGTGCTTCAGATAACTTTTTTTGCATCGGGTCTTACTACCTGTTTAAGTTATATGCTGACTTCTTATTAATAAATTATTATTTTGTTAGGACTTAACGGGAGTTCCGGCAGTGGTTGACTTTGCTGCCATGAGAGACGCTGTGAAAGAACTGGGTGGGGATCCCCAAAAGATTAACCCCATCTGCCCGTCTGACCTTGTCATCGACCACTCCATACAGGTGGATGTCTCCAGAACGTAAGTCTTTCTTTGAACCTGATGTCCCAAATTGTTGGTGCTTCTTTGTATTTAGCATTTGGGAAGCAGCCATCATCTAACCTCACTAACACCCTCGCCCCTCACCCAACCTATCTGGGCCCACACACTTGTTACCTGGGTACAATTATTGGTAGGGCTCTATGAGTACTCATTATTCGAACTCGAGCTTGTCGCTTAAGCTCGAGATTGAAAGTTTTGTAGGCTTGTCATTTTCAAGCTTCCGAAAAATCAATTTTTAAAATGCAATATTAAGCATAGTCTATATAATTGAGATATCAGCATTTTCATTTAGAAATAATTCTGTTACTCAACAAATTGTTAAAAAATAATTTCAATGTTCACATTAATAACATAATAGAGCTTTAAAACTACTTTCGACCAGTAAATTTATTAAATATTGTTGTCCATTTTGAATTCTACTTGATTGAAGCTGTTTACTTGTATTGCCATGACAAAGCAATGAAAATAAAAATAGCTAAGAAAATTACTAAATAATTGAATGATTCTTTTTACTATTTTTACCTGGTCCCTTTCTAAAATAATAATTTATGTTTAATTAAAAATTTAATCTCACAAATATGTTGTATTAAATGTTTTCAAGCTTAAGATATTTAAACCTAATATTAATTAATATGTTTATCTACAAAACTAGCTCTAGTTTAGTTACTATTTAGTAATAGAATTATGTTGGTTAACATGTTTAAAATCAATGTTGCTCTTATTTATTGCAATACATATGTTGGTAAACTTACATTTATATTAAAAAAGCACTTACTATTTCATATTGTTTGCTAGAAATATTATTTTTAATTTTAAAGTATGAGCATCAACTTTTATAAGCATTAAAAATTAAATTGAAGTAAATTTCTTAATAAAATAACGTCTAACGAGAGCCTGTACAGTGTGCATGTTCAACTGCGCATAGAGGAATGGAAATGGAACAGAAGATGTGATCTAGTACGATTACACTAAGGAATAATAAACGAAATATGAAACACTTCAAATTTCTAATTGTTTATGATTCTTATGTTTTCTTATACGGTAAATTAAGTTACTAAAGCATATTTTGGGGAAATATTAGCTTATTAAAACTTCATTTGAATTAACTTTTAATCAAGACAGTGTAGAAACACAATAATATAAATTGATATTTAAGGAAGCCAACCTGAAAGGATAGTAAGGTTAGGCCCAGATACAAACACTTCTCTATTTCTTCTTACTCTTTTGCACTTCCCACCTTTTCAAACTTACACAGTTGCACATTGTTTTGAATTTTCGGGAATATTTATTTTCACATGAAAATACATTAATGAAAAAGTAATATTCCCGATAATTCAAACTAATGTGTAACTGTGGAAGTTTTAAAGAAGTGGAATGTGTACAGGTTTAAGAAGACATGAAGAGAGAAGTGTGTTTGTTCCTATATAGGCCTAACCTAACTATCCTTTCAAGTTGGTTTCCTTCACTATTGTTGTAACCTTACTATAGTTTTGTTTTGCACTGAGTAAGTTATTCGTAAGAGAAAGAATTACATAAGATGGTAATAGATATAATATGCCATTAGAACATGCTTCAGCCTATTGCCGCCATTACCTGGTTGAGAGTCCCGGAAACAAAAATGAAAAGAGAGCAAAGAATAACAAAACTCACGGCCTTCTTGCCTACTACATGACTATCACTTACTTTACATTACTGTACAGTGTTTCTACACTGTCTTGTTATACATTTCCAAGCCATCATGCAATTATTCATTTTATTAGCTTTGTTTTATAATTGTTAGTGTAATTTTAATGTCCTTAAAGACTTGGGTGTTGTTCTTATTTTTTTAAATGGTGTTTTTTAAGTATTATTTCTAATTTAAAATCGGATATTTCCGTTGTTGAACTTTTTTTTCAAAAGTATTTACTATTTATAAAAGTGAATGTCATTCATATTTTAAGAACATGTGTTTTTATACACTTTTTAACATTTTTAAATTATGAATAAGCCTAAACTCGAGTTGAACTCTGAAGCTTTTTGAAATACTCGACTCGGATGTAAAAAAAAATCCAAGCTCGCAGACCCCTAATTAATGGCCATTATGTTGCAATAAGTCACATAATGTAATTAAGGTGGTGTAGCTATTTTCCATGTTTGTGGGACAGTCAGGCAACAGAAAAGCACTATACTGTTCAACAATGGGAAAAGAGAAGCGAATATTTACATGAGAGAAGTAATGTAAATACTCTATGTTTCACAGGTTGAACCAGAAAATGTTCTTATTCCTACTTTACATCTAAAGTTTGGTTAAATGGAGAATCTCATTAAGGTCTTAGATAAAATCTGAAGTGGATTCACTTATCTTGCAAATTTTTTCCCAAGTAACATGCTAAACTCAAAGAAGGAATTTTCATTGAGCCCCAATTAAGGAAGCTTCTAAAAGATGATGTATTTGAGACAAAACTACATGACACTTAACTGATTGCTTGGCTTTCCTTTAAAGCAGTTGTGCATATATTTCTTGTATACAGGAAAGAAGACGATAATGACCTTCTGGTGTCAACTTTACTACAATGCTATAAATATATGGGATGCCAAATGTCTTTAAAAATCCATTTTCTACTTTGACATCATGTTTTTGTTCTTGATAATTTGTGAACTGTGAGATGAGCAAGGGGAACACTTTCATCAGTACATATTCATGATGGAAAGGTATTGTAAAGGTGGCTGGGATATCTCCACGATGAGAGATTACTGCTGATTTCTTAGGCGGGAATACAAACCAGACTATAAACGTATCTGTGTCAATATTTCTAAGTATACAGAATGTATTATATGATAAATAAATTGATAGAATTGTTGTATTGAAATACACTTATGCAAATACCAGCAAAGTAAGATATGTTTTATTCTTGACTTGGGTTAAAGTTTTTATTACTGACAAGGCTCAGCGGGGCTTTTTTTATTGTTTGAATTGGGTAGCTCATTGCTGATATTTGTTATTTCCATGGTTGGGAGTAACAAAGGTTCCCATAGAAATTCCTGTTGTTGCATCTGCCGCACAATTTTAACAACAGTTTGATCAGTTATCGAGATTACTTATTTCTTATAAATTAAAAAAATGGCAACAATTGTAATTATAATTTATGTTTGACTCGTAACTTGACGGTCTTTTCACTAATAGTCAATGGCAGGGTGAAAAGGGGGGGAGGGGGGATCAATTGTGGCTTTCATATTTTCACCGCCTATCCATTTATTTAAGTCCAACCTATTGTCCACCTTGGGTAGGGCAGACAACGGACAAGTAGGGCACTGCCTGTTGAAAGTGAATTGCGGAAGAGAGCTAGCCTCTGGTACTGCTTCAGTAGCCGTGAAAGCCTAACAGGAACTCTGACTGGACGGTTAACGGGGGTCTGGTGAAGCTACATCTGGCTCAGCAAGTCAATAGTGGATATTAAGCAGCATTCAACTGATAAACAAACCTCTGATTACGGAAGAAAATATGGCAATAACAAATGTCAACGGACCAACTAATCGAGCAAAGAATTGTAGTACTAAAACTAGAATAGGAACATTGAACACCCTAACACTACAAAATGAATAGGGTTTGTAGTGAGCAAGAATGTGAATGCTAGCTCAGCTATAGAATGTATATAAACGAGAGAATCATCCAGCTACATTTATAGTTACATAAACCACAATAAGGATGCATTCAAAAGAATATCTGGAGAAGTGTGTGGAAGGAGACAACACCATGATAATTGGTGATCGTAATGCACAAGTGGGTACAGCCAGAAGAGGCTGGTAAAAAGTGATGGGCCCACTTGGATGCAAAATGCAGAAGGGAAAGTACTTCTTGACTTTTTTTTTTATGAGAACCTACTTAATCAAGAACATATGGGTTAGAAAGAGCTCCAGCCACAAATTCACAAGGTAACAGGAAACCAACCATAATAGATTATGTGTTATCAGACAGAGAATCAGGTAAAAGCTTAAATGATGTAAAAAGTAATGCCTGGAGAAAGTTTAGACAGTGACCATAGACTTGTTGTAACCACACTATAATACATCAAAGTGTTATAAAAATGGGCACAATAAAAAATGGCAATAACTGAAACTTGGGAACTTGTAAAGCCAGAAATGAAAGTACCAAAAACGAATCTAAGAACAGTTACCAAAAAATGAAGCGGGGGAGAGAGAGAGGAGAAGAATGAAATGTATTAAAGATAGCTCTAGTCAATACAATCAAAGATATATACTTCATTCACGGTAGGAGTTTACCTCTGAAAGGTCTTTTTTCCTACCAATATCCTACTATATAATAGATTTCTGGTAGGGAAAAAGGCCTTTCAGAGGTAAACTCCTACCGTGAACGAACTTTAGCAGGCCAAACAAACAGAAAAGTAAGAGAAAATGAGGCTGTGACAGTGAATAAATCTAAAAACCAATTGAAGACATAAATGAAGCACATAAACACAGACTTGAAGAATCGGAAGAAAAATGGAAGTAATGAGAATAAGGTGAAATAACTTAATAAAGCCCACATAAACATAAAGCTCACAGTGATAATAGATTATACAAAAAGCAAAAATTAACTTTTGGGATGAATTCACAGATAAACTAATAAGAGAGCAATGGAAATATGAAACTACTGTACAAACTTGTTAAAAGCAAAAGGAACTCTTTTGAAGCCATAAGACCAATTGAAAAAGCGGATGGAAGCAAAATGCTAAAAGGGAATAATTGGGACAATATTTTGATCAACTGTACAATGTTGAAGACTGGCCACCAGAAGAAGACCCAGCAAATGATGCTTGGATAAGAGGGGCAGAGCCCTCACCACCTGGACATGGACTGGAGTAGAAACAGCTGATAGTCAGTAGGTGTATGTGGCCTCAATGGCTCTACAGAGTTCTCAGTGCTATTCGGAAAGACGAGACGATCCCATTGGATTGAACGAAATGAGTTATAGTCCTAATTTTCAAGAAAGAAAATAAAAATGCAACTATAGAGGGATAGTGCTACTTTCACTAATTATTATAATAATAATGAAAAAATAAAGACTAACATTTAAAATTGGTCAAATCCACTATTTTATGAATCTAAATCTTCATTTGGCCTTTAAATCTCAAATTCGGGAAAATATTATGAACATAACAAGAAATTGAAATATAATAGAATAAAAGAAAGTAGAAATAGTTACGCTTTAGCTCAGTTGGTAGCGTGTTTGCCTACTGAGCAAAGTGTCCCGGGTTTGATTCCCGGCATGGCCGAAAATTTATCATTGATGAAAATGTGGGTTTAACATTTCACATTGATAAATTAATGGCCGGGGATTGGTTGTTGGGCCTGTCCTAGTCCTAAGTTATATTAGAAGGCAAATGAAGCTACGACAGACCTAGAAAGTTGGTAGTGGAAAATATATGGGTTTCAAACAAAAAACTGACCCAGGCCACAGGCTGGGAATTATAATATATGGAAAACAAATAAATAAATAGTGACTAAATGTAAACTTTTTTTGCCTAGACACACTCAAGTTGTTATACATTCATACATTAGTTTAAGTGTTAAATTAATGATTAATGGTGGTTGTAATTTATTTCCTAGAGTTATGTTAGGATTGAACGATCAACAAGTATTATTAAAGTTCTAAAACAAATTCCAACTAAAAATTTTGAGAAAAAGATATTTTTTTACTCGATTATGATATTTTCACAAATATTCAAATATCCTTGAAGAGCCCTGTCCAATTTAAAAGCCAAACTTTTGACATAATAGTTGTTTCAATATAGTATTAAATGTTTACTAACATCATACAAGTGTCAATGAACTGGCCTCTTGAGCTACTAGCTTAAATAAAACATACAACACTTCCTGTTATTTGTTTACTTTTTGGTTGAATTGAATATTCTAATGAAGGCAGGTCTCAGTGACTTTGGTTTTAACATCCGTTCTTGTATTTAGATGCAATGACCTTGAAGTGTTATATTAGCTAACACACAAAATAAAAAAACATTAAACAGTTCACATTGTAGATAATAAAGAGCAGATTCATAAATTTAAAGATAAAGGTTTTGGTTGATAGTAGAATTTTAATTGGATTTGTGTCATTATTGAGAGTGATTACACAAAACATTAATGCTATCCTGTTTTAAAAAAGAGCCCTGTTAATGACCAATCATACTTGAACAAGAACACTTGTTGAAGTGCTGCGTTATTCACTTGGAAACAGCAAAATTGGGATCACTTTAAACTATATTTTTATTTCAAAATAATTCTCTTAATTTTTATGTTTTTAAAAACTTGTCTTAAGTTTCACTGGTCTCAATTTCATTGTTTTCGAAAGTAAAACATAGCTCAATATTTATAAAATGCCCAAGTTTAGTAGTAGTATTGAATGATATAAATAGTATAAATATATTTATATAGTTATTCAAACATCGAAGGTTTTTAATATTTTTAATAATTAAATATAATATAACACTTTACTTACTTTGAAAAAATTAATATTTGAATGTTTATTTTATGTTTAATTTTCAATCAAATCAGTTCGAGCTTGTGTAGGGCCGAGGAGGTATCCAGGGATCAAACCCAACTGTGTGTGTGTTTTTTCCCCAAATAATATGTCTCCACAAAAACACAGCTACATTTCCTCTAAATTATACAATTCTCATTCCTATCACATTAGTGTAGCTAAATACGGATAGCCCAGACAGGTAATAAAACTCGGCTCACAAAATTAAATATATTTCAGTTGCTCTGTTTATTCCTTGACAAGTAATATACCATAAAGCGTGATGGTAGCAAACTATAAGAGCTACTCAATGTGCAGGTTATGTTGCTTTCTTTGTTGATATCTCCTGGACATGGACATAAAGTAGGGCACAAGGTGTTAAGATACGCAATTTAGAAAGACAGACAGACATAATAAAAATTTTGTGAGACATGTTTTTAATACTTTTACAACATCAAAATGCTTATAAAAACATATTTAATGTTCATAGTAACATTATACAATGTATAATATACATGCATAGTAAAACAAAATTAAATCTTTTAATAAAATTGACTACTTGATCTTTTAAACATGAATTATGGTCAATTTGGCTGATTTAAATATGATTTAACATTCCAATAAAAAAAAAACTAAATGCTTCCTCAACCCAGCAATTTTTTTTCCTCTCTACCAAAGAACATTGCTAAAATCTGTCATTTGAACCAGGAAGAAAGGCCAATACTTAAAAATTAAAAAAAAGAATAAAGCAAACAATGTATAAACAAATTACATAATAGCTTTTTCCTCCTATCTTTAATTGCTTTATATTTATAAATTCTAGCTGTAATTTTTCTGTTTGTTAAAATTTACTACTTAAATAAGAGTTGATTTGTAACCATTTTCAAACCAAAATAAACATTTTATTTACCCCAAATCAGGGTCTCTAATTATAATTTAATATAGACTATGGCTTTGTTAACTTTTTGATAGGCGTGCCCTTAAAAGGTGCATATATTGTACATACATGCTTCTAGATTAATCTCACCAGAGGCCATGAAAACACAGATTTAAAAAAATATCAAGAATGTATCTTAGCATTTATTTAAACTCGTTCTTAAGGATAAAAAGTTATAAAAATATTTTTGACCAAGAAATAGCCTTCCATTTTTTTTAGTGCGCCTTAAAATAAAATTGGTTAGATATACGACTGAAAGGCCTGCTTATGTGGCAAATTTTATATATACGCCTGCATCTGAAACAAATTTACATCTCAAGAGACACCTGTACCTGAAAACACATTTTTACATCTTATTATACAAAGCTTGCCAGGCACATTTAGTAGAACCTGACCGGCTGCTCCCTTTATATTTAGTACCAGTTTGGAACTTTCAATGCTACAGGGGAGGTGCAAAGGGTCAGAATCAGAAATATCTAGATATGTGGGTATTTGAAAATAGCAAAATAAATATGTAAAACATTGATGTTTCAGAGTTCTTTACCCATTAAGTTCTCAAAGATATCAATCTCCAAATTGAAGGCTATTCAA
The DNA here is from genome assembly GCA_901482245.1 of Timema douglasi. NCBI lineage: Eukaryota > Metazoa > Arthropoda > Insecta > Phasmatodea > Timematidae > Timema > Timema douglasi. The sequence continues at coordinate 131,021 of CABEEJ010000693.1, read as the reverse complement.
CTCTGTATTTTTCAATAGATCTGATGCTTTACAGAAGAACCAAGAGATTGAATTTGAGCGTAACAAGGAGAGATTCATGTTCCTCAAGGTTAGTATCTGTTTACAGTTCTCCTGGTTTTTAAATTATTTATTAATATCTCAATTATACACATTTTTATAAAAAAAGAGCTACAAATAAAAATCAGTACAGATAAGTTAATTGCCATTTACAAATTTTCATTAAAATATAGTTGAAAACTGACACATACACACAGGTTTTATTCCTGTATTCACACACATTTTTTAATGAGACCGAACAATGCAATAAAAAATAAGTCCATTGAAATTTTTAGAATGTCCAGCAAAACTGTATTTTAAAATTCTCTGAATTTTTTTGGTTTTCCAGAGCCAATTTAAAACTCCAACCACTATAATATATAAAAATTTCAAGTATATTAAAATATTAGATTTGGAAGAAGGTATAGGAAAGGTGGATAGGGACGAACAAACACAATATGGCTTTTACAATGAAAGAACACAGTTCACACTTTAGGGTAAAAACATGCCGAACCGGTCGCGATGAAGGGGATGATCTTGGTTGTGGTCTATGTTTTATTTATATAAATATTGCAATACCCATTAATATATCTAAAAAAAACAGCTTTGGAATAAATATTTAAAAAATTCTTGAATAACAATCACCTTTATGGTCACAATGAGTTTTTCCTTAGCATTTATTGAATTGGTGTGATAGTTGTTAAAAACACTTTAGCTCTCCAGCTTGTTCACACTTTTGTTGTATATGTGTTGAAACGTTTCTGACGTCATTCGTAGGTATGCATGGAATCTGTCTGGGTGCTCTTTCAGCTCCTGGTATAAAAGTGGTATTCACCAAACGTTTGTCTCCATTCATTTATTGGGTGTGAACTGAACTGCTTGTTACTAGCTGTAGAAAGTAACCACCACTTTGTGGCTACTGATAATCCATCATCACTACTATCACAACTTTCACGATTCATTTCAGACCACACAAAGTAAAACGATTAATATTTACTAATGTGGCTCCTATGAAATGTTGAAAACAACTGTGATCATACATAGCTAGCAGCAAGGGTTAAGCTGCGCGGTATGTTTTCATGACATTTACCTGTGACATGGATCTTCACCGCAACCTACTTGGCATATTTTTACCCTTACATTGCTGCCATTGGACAAAGAGGTAATTGTTGCCTCTTAAAGAAAATCTATCATCACCGCCCAATCCCTCGACCTAGATGATTTATATTAGTATGCCTTACTGTGTTAAAAAGAGATATCTTGTTTATATTAACTGTAATAAAAATGTTATTAGGATTATTGTAAGAGAGTTGTTTTTTTAATTGAGTCTGTAAAAAAATTCCCCGGCTTTTTCCGGACCAAGCCAATTCCTGATATTTCCTGAATAAGGGAAGCCTTTATACTACCGATAAAATTGGTGATGATATTGGTGGTACTGAGATTCCATGTAATTTAATAGTCAGGCAATAGGCCTACCCAATTCCGACACAACGTTATCGAGACAACCATCAATGTGTTGGAGTGATGCGGGTAGGCCCCTTGATAAATGCACCAATCTCAGTGTGCATAGCAGGTGCACACCCATCTCCAGCTGGGATCTGGAATTGTTTTGTAACAGTTTACTTGCTTGCTCTTTTGTTCTTTGTAATGGAACTTTTTCTAGTTTTAATTGTATGGTATAATCGTTGGGATGTCTCTCAAGCTCAGTTATAACAAAGTGACTTTGATTGAATTATTGGAAGACAGCATATTTAGGGATAAAAACTATGGAATGCTCCCCAAATTCTCTCCTTCTCCCTCCTCTTTAGACGTCATCTCTGGAGATGCACACACAACTAAAGAAGCCTTCTATTCCACAAAGGAGTCATGTTGATTGCTTGGCATAGCTCACAAAAATTCATGCCTCTCAAAGATTTTACCGGTACTCCCTTCCTATGGGTGCGAAGCTAGATACAAAACATTTTGGAGGTGCATAACAATGATCTGTATTGTCGATTCAAAATTCAATTTCTTCCAGTTTAGTTTGTTCTGTGTTGTGCTGACACATAATAAGTGTAGTAGGGTTATCAGTTGTGTCATAGCTTGGCACTATTTCGGCTTACTAAAGTTGTGAAAGACCCCGACCTAACCAAACTCACTAATGATGACAGTTACTACTGTGTCAACATTTATACACAAGCATATCAGTTGTTTTTGTTGTCAACTTGTATTGTGCCTACCTGCAAACTATTAGTAATGATGGCAACCTTAAAAAGGGGAATGGCATATTTTCGTAAATAAACAGTTTCTTAGAAAGGTTATGAGGTAAATTGTAGACGTGAATGGCTGAATGAACAAAGTAACACTTTACTAAACAAGACAATATAAATGAACATAGCACACGATGCTACTTGACAATCTTTGAGGTAATGAGCATCCAGCAAGACAAGAACACCAAAGAGGTAGAAGTTTGTGTGCACATTTGTACCGTCTATGAATGTGAGTATGCACATGCGCAGATTACGACACTAGTTGTGAACTGATACTTGTGAACAAATGTTCTAAGCTTAGTCTGTGGTGTTGTCCTTTCTCAGAGCAAAAAACTCCTGACACAGTTCAACTTTGTCATAGCAAGACAAAGGAATGGAGAGTTTGTCTCCTTGTGACCTGCCACTGTCTGACAGATGGTCAGTCGAAGAATATCTTGGGTGTGATTTGAATCAGGCTATGGTCAGCTCATGAGGATTAGAGATGTAACACACAAGATAGGTCAATGAGCAGACTGTTGAGTAAGATACTGACAGATGCTGGAGACCTTTCCTTAAAAATCTATAAAACTAAAATTCTCAACCAACATCACTCTTTGTACATTCTAGTAATACCAATTTAATCTATAAATAATAACCATTAGTTAACCCAACACTTATCTTTACGCATCCAAATCCATGCTGGTATATTTGCCCACCAGGTTGGGTGAGGTAGCGACAGCCAATGGTTATTATGTTTTTCTATTATACAAAACAATTTTCTAGGCAGGACCTTTTAGAATGTACAAATAGGTTTTTTTTTGTAAAAAAAATTGACATCATTTTACTATTATATCAGTGTTATTTTATAGGTAGTGATAATATCTATCATGAGTGACAGTTGCAGAGCACTTTACTTGACGTATGAATGCATGAAAGTAGATGTTAACGCTTTAAAGAAATACCTTGAAGAGAGAATTCAAATTGGAAATGCGGGAATAGTTTTTCATGATAAATAATACATTTTTATTTTTACAAATACACTTGTGGTTTTAGGGTAACCTACAAATAATTTATTTTTGAAAATTTGAATTTTACTAAATATATTTGATAAACTGGTTTAATATTTATATATAAAGAGTATTTATTGTGATAATAGAATGTTATTATATTTGTTTTTATGAGGAACACATACTTAAGGGTGGTTTATTTAAAACCTAAATTTGAAAATTATCTTCGAAGCTATACTACGCAATATAAAAAGGTTTGTGCTGTTGTGTCATAATATTTATTTAAGCTTAGTATAGGGTTTTTTTTCTATTCAAAATAAAATATCCAGTACCAACTTTTTATTTTAGATTGTTTTATGCATACTTACAAACTTTCTAAGCCAAACTAAAACTATACAAAATCTAACCACTTTATCTAACATTGTTTGAACAGAGCTTATGTTGAGAAAAATCTGTAAGATAGTGTTTGTGTAGCTGAGGATAAGTTGAAAGTGGATGCTAATGTTCTGTTACGTTGAGAACCAAAAAAGCCGATCTTTGTCAACAGTGGAGTGACTATAAAGTCTTGGGATGAAGTTTTGGATAGGGAAGCAAGGGTGAGGAAGGGAGGGGGGGGGGGGTGAGTTAGCAAGTAGACAGTCTTCTTTTGCTATTATGAATGAAAACTCTAAGTCAGGGACCGAACTAAACCGTCAGTTAATTTTTAAAGTTAACCTTAACTCGGAAGTTCATTTAGTTTATTTTAACAATGAATGGTGGTCAAGGCTCAAATCCTGAATGGGTAAACGAAGGGTGCGTCTTTCTAGATGGTTTCCCTTTGTCCCTCCATAAAAATGTGGATCCGTTTTAGATATTTCTCATTATTAACACACTAGTGCAATTAATAAACATATCAATATTAATTACACTAAGTATGCTATATACAGAAGTGCCAAACTAAGAGGGGGAGGAGGGGGGGGGGTTGCGGATGTTAAGTATTTGAAGAATTATCTCTACATGATGTGAAGTTTAATATGAGTACTTGTTAATTACGATTATAACCTCATCTACATATTGTTTAAATTAAAAAGTGATGTGACCTGGCGGTCTAAGGGTAAGGTGTCGGGGTTCAATCCTCGGTCCCGGCACAGATTTATCTGATTAACAAACCCTTCCTTCACCTCTGACAAGACATCTTGTGAATGTGAGGAATGCCAGGCCTCCACCGTGGTTCGGATTCCACGTTAAACTGTAGGTCCTCCATTTCATCTCACAATCACCCTACCATTACACATTAGCGTAAGTTTGAACAAAGGGGAGAAAAGAAAGGACAAAAATATTATGATTGTGGAGCAGGACAGGAGAAGGTGGAATATTGATGTATACATTCTGTGCACAAATTCACAAATCGTTAGTGTCCATCTGGACATGTCTGTAACCTGAACCTAGCTCATAACAGTAGGGTCTTTCAAATTATGTTATGTAATGCCATTGTAGGTTGTCAGTGCTATTCTTTTTTTTAGCTCTGCATGTCTTACTAATTGTACAGGCTATATGCCTTTGTACTAATTACTCTAATCTTAAATCTGCGACAGGCACAATATCCAGTTCCCAGCCATCAATTCATCACTGTGAAAGGGTAAACCCACATTCCAACAATGATAAATTTCTCAACCATTCCAGGGATTGAGCTTGGGACCCTTATTAAGTGGGCGCACTACCGACAGCGCTAAGCTTCGTAATTTTCTAGCATGATATATATATATATATATATATTTACCTGGTAGTCATAAGACTGGCCCTAAGGAAATTTACCTTTGTTCGCTTAATCATCCTAGCTGATTCCAGGCTTATTGAATGAAATAAGCCCCAAGATACTAAATAATACTAAAAAGTATCCAGCAGCAGTTCCCACCACTGTGGTATGTACAATTATTACCAATGGTATGCCTTGAGAATCCAATCAAAACAAACAAATTGAAGTTGTAAAAAAAATTACCTCATAAAAAAAAACTACCTCATAAAAAAAAATTACAACCCACTCCAATATAAGTAACCTCTAGATTTCTGGCACACACATTCATAAAGACAATCCAGAAAAATATGTAACTGTTTATGAAGCTGAGAGGAATCAAAGTTTGGGGGCCAGGGATATGCCAGTTGCAAGTGTATAGTCTAAAAAAAACCCGTTTCAAACAAAAAAGTGTTCCTGTGAGAAGACAAACTATTTTTGCACATCAAAATGTCACAGCAGTTTACCGTGTGGAAATAAAAAAAATTGTTATGTCTAAAGTGTGAATTGTGAGCTGATTTCATCTTACTTTCTTCGACCTAATATTTTTTATGTTATTGAGATAAGTTATTTCGTATCTCAAAGAGGTGTGGAGATACGATAAAAATTAGAAGTTTCCTTGAGTGTAAATTACCCTAAAAGTTATTTTCATGTGGATATGAGAACTTCCATTTTGTTTTAATATTAATACATAGATATGAATTACAATCGAGTCGAATTTGATATAATCTACTTTTTTCTCTTTCCACCCTTAAGTAAAAAAATATGACCATTAGTTTAAGGTTTGGATAGATTATTTTTTAAAAAACTCTTTAAGATTGGTAAAATAGATTTGTCTCTAGTCATAGCTACGGTGTGACAGTATTTAAAAAAACCCCTTCAGATTTAGGGAGTCATGAAATATTGACATCCATCAAAATCTCGAGTTTTGATTTTTCATTTACTATTTTTTTCTCAACCAGAGAGGTGTGAGAAGGTAAAAAGCAACATATGTGAATATATTAACCTAAAATTTCATCTCATGCCCAATATGACTAAAAAGTAATTATCTCTATTTATTTAACATATGCACAACAGTGCATACATATTAACATAACTCAACTATAGGCTTCCAGCTCGCGCTGTATTCTTTGTTCAAGTTCATTCTTCAAAATATTTGTGCTCTCTGCAGCTAAATAAATGTTGATGATTGCTTTACAAATTATATATCCAAAAAACCATTTAAAATTAATAAAAATCGTTCAAATTGCAGCATAAAGCTACCATGGATCAACGACAAAATGTGTTTCTGATTGTTATTAAATGTCCCGACATTTTACACATCTATTACCAACCAACCCTTAAAATATGAGCGATAAATGACCCTAACACATGATTAGATAGCTCAGTAGTAAGATATTTATATGTTAAGTTGGAAGTTCCGGATTTGGTTTCAGATTTCAAAAGGATTTCCAAAAAAGTTAATTATATAAGTTCAATAACCTGATATAGTTTTGAAGTCATTTCACCAACTTATTAGTTGTTTGTGCTGTCTGAATTTCTTCGTACAAGAGTTTCATTACCTTGAAATGCATATTCCTTTTGACCTTTAGATTTCTTCTGCCATCTTTAAACTTTTGGGGGGCCATATTTTAAAATGATAAAAAAAAATCTCTCCACTAATATTTCACTTTGCACATCCCTAAAGACATTAAATGCAATTATACTCAAACACAATGAAAAAAAATAATCCTTTCATCAATGTCACACTTGCCACACTTGACTTAAAAACAGTGGAGAGATGGTAATGGATCAGGGTGATAACCTATACAAACATGCCAAAACCACTAGCGACAGATTTATGGTTTCATCGATAGACAACTAGTGACTTCGAGTGAGAAGGGATGAGTTGTCTGCTCTACTCTGACCAGGCTGTTCTGTTTCGGATATTGTGGGGTTGTATCAGATATATTTTCAAAATCTGAGGGCAAAATATGAAGCATCTCAGCTTGGTTCAATTCTCATTAGTTTCAGATTGAATATTAATATGAATGAAGTGCCATTATAAAGTTAAAAGAAGTCGGCATTAATTTATTTACTTCCCCCATTTATTACACTTGTTTAACTATACAAAATAATTAATTGAATATTGCATTTATTTGGCAAATTTCTGTGATATTAATTGAAGGTTCATTGAAATAATATTTATTTCAATTAATAATAAACCTCCTCAAACACTTCTAACATTTCCAAATATGAAAGCTTTGCATCATTTGGTTTTTCTAAAAATTGTTGCATTTGATGCAAACATTTTAAACTTTGATTAAACACTGTGCTTAAATTATACATTTAATCTATATTTAATACACTGATCCAAGTTTGGTTTAAGAAGACCTACTAATATATATAAATATAATCATTATATTATTAATCTCGGGCCATACACCCTTAACATAAATCAGATTCTATTGCCTTTGGGAAAGAAGCGAAAAACACATTATAAAAGTAAAAAAAAGATTAATCCAATATCAAACCTGTATTGAAGGTAAGCTTGCAGCCAATCTTTTGCTGCCAGAAATCTTGAAGGGTTGAATCTTCCTCTCTACCAACTAATAAATGTATATGTTTCAGTGGGGCGCTCAGGCATTCCGCAACATGCTGATAGTACCCCCGGGCGCGGGCATCTGCCACCAGGTAAACTTGGAGTACTTGGCGCGTGTGGTGTTCTCACAGGATGGATTTCTCTACCCCGACTCTGTGGTGGGCACAGACTCTCACACTACAATGATCAACGGGCTGGGTGTGCTGGGGTGGGGCGTTGGAGGTGCGTTTTGTTTGTAAATAAGTTCACATTTATTTAGAGCAGCAAAGGTGGACCAAGGTTATATCCAAACACAAGAGTATACAGTATGCCTATTCAACCAAACAAGATGACAGTATGTATATCCAAACAAAAGAATAGACTATGCTTATCCAAACAAAAGAGTAGACTGTATGCATAGCCAAACACAAGAGTAGACTGTATGCATATCCAAACACAAGAGTAGACAGTTTGTGTATATAAACACAAGAGTAGGCAGTTTGTATATCCAAACACAAAAATAGACAGTGTGTATATCCAAATACAAGAGTAGACAGGTTGTATATCCATAACAAGTCCAGCTCACCTCGGTTTCCAATCACCCAAACTCGTATGCGGGTGTTGCGAGCCAGGACTAGAGTCGGACAAGCCGAGTCAGACTTGGCTGCCAAGACCGTCGAGGGTGCTCGACTCACTGCTAGCTTGTTATTGGCTCATACTTGAGTGAGGGCTACAAGCCAGATTTTTGTATACAGACTGCTGACAGTGTGAATTTATCAATCAGAGGAACTTTTGTTGGCTTCTATATCCAAAATCATTCATGAGTTTCGAGTTTTTGAACAGATTTTAGAGTAGTACCGCTAATCGCTTCAGGTGGGCTTGCATTCCGCATCACAGTAATTCATTTAGACTTTTTTGACCAAATATTTTAGGTTCTCATCGGACATTTTGAAGTAGATTTTTAGTCATCATTGATAAACTTAAGTAAACTTAAATTTGTGACAGTTTTATTGTAGCAACTAGTTCCACAAACTAAGATAGATGGGGTGGGTGGGAGAATATGAAGTTACCAGCTATCGTAAAATATTGTAAATATGGGCCAGTTTCATAGTCAAATTTAGTACGCCTCAAGTGCGGCGCTACTCTAAGTACATGACGACACCTACCTAAACCAGAATGGAATGGGCCGTTCTCGCATAGGAAACTGGCCCATTCCATTCTGGTTTAGATAGGTGTCGTCATGTACTTAGTGTAGCGCCGCACTTGAGGCGTACTAAATTTGACTATGAAACTGGCCCTATGTTTGGAAACATGTTCTGGTCAAGTTTAGACAGTCAAGCCAGCACTAACAGAATAACAAACCCATTTTTTTTAAATATTCGAACATGTTCGATTTTAGTCTGGACCCAGCTTAAAATAATCACTACTGCTACAACTTGCTTTGGTAAACTCATTATAGATACTGAAATGTTTAAGCAAAGTTAGTTCTTTGCTCATCCTGGTGGGAGGATGTTTGAGGGTTAACATGACCAAGTCAAGCTCGCCAAGCCGGACTTGCAAGCCAGACACATACGTAGATGGGCTGCTTTGACTTGAAAGTAGTGCATAAGATCTGTGCACCCAACATTACAACTTATACAATTTTATCACTAAAATGTCTTTGGTAGTCTGATTTTCTTAATGTTTTCTTGTTGCCACAATGACAGGGAACAAATATTACAATTATATTTATATTCGTAGTTCATTAGAAATTCATAAATGAGCTTTTGACAACTGTATAGTATCGATAAATCAGATAAAATATATCTGTACCTCACCAAATTTTAGTGACTTCCAATCGTTGTTGGTGGCCAAAAGTTGGCTTTCTATAAAAATCAGGGTTTACAACACAGTTTATTCTGAAAGATGTTGTTACCTTGATGGGTTGCACTTTGACCCTATCTTATTTAAGATAGGACAGAATGGTTCAACGTTTTTCAGCCCAAGGGCCAAATCGGATTATCAGTTTGCAGCTCAGGCCGAAGATATATTTGATAGTTCCATCAACTTAATAAAGGTCTAAATTCCAATCCTTAATACAGTTATTTGAGGTATTTAACGTGAACTTTCTGAACCAATTGATTAAAATCACCACACGAGAATTTTCTGAGTGAAAAAGCCTACCAATTCTGCCAGGAAAGGTATTTTCACCTAAATTTCATGGCTATTTTACATTCCACAATTGACATGGGACAAACGGCTCTACTTACCCTCCGAAGGGAGTTGTGCTACGGATTAATAGCTCAAGAAAAAATTGTCAACCTCAGCTGTTTGAACCCATGAACTTCAGGTCCTGAGGCGAGCACTATACCCTAAAACAACCTTGGTCAACAACTTAAATAATAACCAATTACTTTCATTACTTACATAAAAATTGTATGTTTTGTTGGTGGAATATTTCTGATTTTACTCAAATAAAGAAATTTAGGATTAATCCCCCAAAAATCCATAGTAAAATATGAATGCACACACTTTCACTAAACAACTTAGCATTAGATTTATGTATTTACACATTTTTATTAATCAAATAAACGCGCAGTAAAATGAAATTGTGACCTTTTTAAATAAATATTTTTATTTGATTATTTTCATATCTCGACAGAGGTGTTCCCTTTAATTTTCCTCCAGGATACTATGAAGGCCATATTTATGTGACCCGCCAGTTGGACCACACTGAGCTAGGTCATATGTTTCATACTAGGATTTCTTGTACTTATTTTTTAGTTAATGGATTGTTATGACTGTCTACGGTAGAGTTATTTCTCTTATATTCTGGTCAGAGAAATGGCAAATATATTGAAAAAGAGATGGTTATGTTTCAGGTATTGAGGCGGAGGCTGTGATGCTGGGGCAGGCCATCACCATGTTGGTGCCCCAAGTAGTGGGGTACAAGATCATCGGGGAGTTGAACCAATACGCTACTTCCACAGACCTGGTGCTGACCATCACTAAGGTTAAACATATACAAATATAAATTACATAAACAATTATATTTTGCAATGAATACATCTAAATCCCTATAGAATGGTTGGATTACCTTATGGTTCTGCCTACCTTCTCTTGTGGTCTGTCAAGCTTTCAGCCTTCAAAATAGATGATGTTGCTAATCTTATACAAAATAGTAAGTTCCTGCTCTTATGTTGGTAGAATTATTTCTTTGTTGAATCCATTGTGAGGTTGGCTGACAAGCGGGCAAATCAGGCTAAAATTATTTTCCCGAGATAAAAATCCAAGTTAACAACGGGGCCCAAGTAAGACTGAACAACAAATAGCAGACATTAACTACAATAAGGTTAAGTTTAATTTTCTGATTCAACCAGTTAGCTAATTAAAAGTCTTAATTTTATTTCTTATTTATGTATGTATTCACTCCATGAAAAATGGTGAAACTTAATTTGTCAAAAATTAAGTAGTGATAAACTAATAATTATATTATAATTAGGTTTTTTTATGAGTTTTTCGGACACTTTATTCTGATTGATATTGGGGTATACGTTTTCATCTAGCTATGGTGCAGAGATTTTGGATGCGAGGACACACGATACACATTCATATCCATACCCCCATTTTCAATACCTGTTCAAATTATATATTATATTATTTCAAGTACCGCTTTTATTACCTGTTCAGGTTATATGCTTGTATACAAATACACACATACACATATACAGTAGAGTCAGTCTAACCGACATTCGCTTATCCAACATTTCGTCTTATCTAACGCCTCTAAATAAAATAAATAAACTGCCGCTTGTTTGCTCCTGAGTGTACTGCTACCACTCAGCTGCCCCGACTACACTAGAGGTGCAAACGTGTCGGTATTGTCTCGCCTTTCCTAACAGTCGCTCATTCCAGTTTGTTATTGTATGCGGATCCTTTAAGTGTGTGTGTTAATGTAAGTAATGTAGTTGTGTTGTGAAGCAGCCTTTACTGAAATTTTCATGAGTATGGTGACGAAAAGAATGAGTTGTATCAATGGGAGAAAAACTTGGGAGGCAATCAACAGACTGGACAAAGGGTAGCTGATGACTATGGTGTCGGACAGGTAACAGTAGGAGACTGGAAAAGGAAACTATTGGAAATAGAAAACTGGTGTTCCTCGAGAGCTACGGATGGTGCACTAAAAGAAAGAAAAACGATTAAAAAGTTAGTGAGGCTTTGTATGTTTGGTTTACACAGTTTAGGGGCAAAGGTGTGCCTATTTTACAGCAAAAGGCGTTGCATTTTCAAAATTAATTTTATGAAGGAGACCCAGATTTTACAGCGAGCATTGGTTGGCTCAACAGATGGAAGAAACGTATTGGATTTTGTCAGTCAACTGTTCGTGGTGAGAGATTGTCATCAAATTTTCAAGAATAGAAGGCATTCAAGAAAAAAATTTAAAGACTTTGAAACTGAAAACCTAACGGGCGATTAAATATTTAATTGTGACGAGTCGGTCCTTAATTACAAAATGTTACCTAGTAAGCATCTTGCAGCTAGAACTGAAGCAGCAGCCCCTGGCTATAAGCGTAACATAGAAAGAGTGACAATTCTAGCATGCAGCAATGCTACAGCAAACCACAAAATGGACCTCACAATCATCGAGAAGTCCAAAAATTCAAGATCCTTTAAAACAATTTAAAAAAAGAAAACCCTCTTCCTGTAAAATACAGTCAAAGGTATGTGGATGAGTGTAATTTTTAAAGAAAGTTTTTTAAGGAATTTGTTCATTCCATGGAGATATTTTCTAAAGAAAATAACCTCCCCAGAAAAGCAGTTTTGTTGCTAGACAATGCATCGACACACCCTGATGCAGAGGAGCTTCAAGATGGGGACATTAAGGCTATGTTTTTGCCACCTAATGTAACTGCCATATGCCAACCGATGGATCAGGGCGTTTGGGAAACGCGAAAAATGAACTCTTGCGGGAAGCTAGTGTCGACAATGATAGAAGAAATTGAAGAAGGGCAAGACATGATTGAAAAATTGAAACGCATCATTTTAAAGGATGTTGCTTATTAGGATGCAAGGGCCTGGTCTGACATTAGGGCTCCAACAATTTTCAAATCATGGAAGAAGCTGTTAGGCGAAGATGAAGATCAAATTATGGAAACTGAAAGCACAGAAGAAACCAAAGAAAATGTTCCACTCTTAGTTCAACATATCCCTGGATGTGAGGATGCATCTTCGCAAAAAGTTTAAAGTTGGATAAATGAAGATTATCGTTATGAAATAACTGATGAAGAAATTATCGCTCTTGTCAAAAGCGCAAGCATCAACTGTTTAACTTCTCATAATCTTACATAATGATGGAGTTAAGTCTTTAGAAACCATAGTGAAATACGATACGTTGATCAACAAGAAGCTATGAGGATTGACGTGATGATGCAAAGATGGCAGCGAAGAAATGGCAATCCTTGGGAAAGCAGACTAGGATCACATTTTTTTTAAATCATCACAGGCTGAACTTTTAATGGATTTAACTTCTGACAATGCTCATTTTATGCAATTCTTTATTTATTTGCAGTCAATTTTTAACACTAACTTCAATACGAATTTGGTGTGAAATTTGTAAATAAATTACTGTATAACGTTATCGTATATTGATTTTTATTTTCTGTTGATTTGTTGTAAAACATTATGTTTAGATACTTAATTTGTAAAATTATAACTTAGTTTGATATTTAATAGGCTTTTCCTCAATTCCTCTCTATATCCAACATTTTCGCCCGACAAGCGGGTATGTTGTTTGTAGACTAGCCATAAGCTCTGAAATAAAAGTTAAATGTAAACATTACGAGTCTACGAGCTTCGGTTTTTTTCATTTGAGTCGAGTATTTCTAAAAGTTTTAGAGTTTGAATAGAATATATCCATAATTTTAAAATGTTATGATTATATATTTGTTTATTTTAAATGTCAATAGGTATCACATCTTTAAAATTTCAGTTTTAAAAATACTAAAACATAAGCCTATGTTCTTAAAATATGAATTACACTCATTTTAGAAATATAAATACTTTTCGAAAAAAAACTAATAAACAGAAATATCGGTTTTTAAACTAGAAATAACACTTGACTAAAAAAAGAACACTGAAAAAATATAGGGTCTAGTAGAAAAAATAATCAAAATGGTTTCAACGCTCATGCTTTTAAGAACATTCAAAATTACACTAGCAATTATTAAAAAACAAATAAAATGAATAATTGCATGATGGCTTGTGAATGTACACTAAGATAGTGTTGAAACACTGCATAGTAATATAAGGTAAGTGATAGTGAAAGAAGTCAACCATAAATGATAGGTTAGGCCTAGATGAAACAAAGCACACTTTTCTCTTCATTTCTTCAAACACTTTTACACTAACCATTTCTTCAAAACTTCCACAGTAGCACATGTTTTGAATTTTCAGATATGCTACTTTTTCATTAATGTCTCTTCATAATTATGAAAAATAAATATTTCCGAAAATTCAAAACCATATCCAACTGCGGAATTTTGAAGAAGTGAGAAGTGTAAAAGTGTAGAAAAGAAAATAAAGAAGTTGTTAGTTTATATTTAGGCTTAACTATGCTTTCAGGTTGGCTTCCTTCACTATCACTTTACATTATTGCAGTTTTCCTATCGTAAACAAAGCAATTTGAAGCGTTTCATATTTTGTTTTATTATTCCTTGGTGTAATCGTACATTATAATGTTTTCTGTTCCATTTCCATTCCTTTATGCGCAGTTGCACATGCTACAAACTCTCATTAGACATTATTTTACTGAGAATTTTACTTCAATTCAACTTTAATTGTTAAAAAAAAGTTTATGCTGAGACTGAAACTAAAAATAAAATAATATTTCTAGCAAGCAATATGAAATAGTAAATTCTTTTTTAATATAAATAAGTTTGGTACTAAAATGTAGGTTAAGTACAATCACAAGAAATATATTTATAACTCTCTATCAAACTTAAAATAAATGTGTTTTCAATAACCTGAAAATGCAAAACGGATGTACTATTATTATGGATGAAAACAAAATAAACCCTTTTAATAATTTTAATGATAGGGGTGTTGAACCTACAAAAGCAAAGCCAATATTTCTGAGAACTTGATATTTCTCAGAAAACATTTCACTAGAAACTGCTTTTTTCGGGGTGTTTAGATTTTTAGAACATATATTTCTGAAATAGCTCATCGTATAGCCATCTTTTCATTTTGTATATCTTTCCATAGCGACGGATCCTTTTCACTGCCATTCGTTCTTTTATTTCAATGTGCATGTACATAAGTTACTTGATTGTAATTGGTGGTCCGTAGAAAGTTAAGTTGGGATTGTGGCATTGATTTCTTATGGACCACGAACCTAAGGATAAGGAGTCTGTGTCGAGGCTTTTACACTTCCAAAGTTGCACATTGTTTTGAATTTTCGGAAATATTTATTTTTCATAATTATGAAGAAACATTAATGAAAAAGTAGTATTTCTGAAAATTCAAAACAATGTGCAAGTGTGGAAGTTGGAAGAAGTGGGAAGTGTAAACGTTGAATAAAACATGAAGAGAGAAGTGTGTTTGTTCTTATTTAGGCCTAACCTAACTATCCTTTCAGTTTGGCTTTCTTCACTATCACTTACTTCATATCATGGTAAAGTGTGTCTACACTGTCTTGCTATACATTTCCAAGCCATCATGCAATTATTAATTTTTTTATATAATTATTGTTGGTATAGTTTTAATGTCATTAAAGACATGAGTGTGAAACCATTTTAATTATTTTTTAATAGATTTTTAAAAGGTTATTTTTATTTTTAAATTGTGTTTTATAAGTGTTATTTCTAATTTATAAACAGATATTTCCATTGTTTAACTTTTTATCTTAAAATTATTTACCCTTTATAAAAATTAATGTCATTCATATTTTAAGAACATGTGTTTTAATATACTTTAACATTTTAAAAATATCAATATACTCAAACTCGGGAGCTTTCAGAAATACTCGACTCGAGTTCAACTTGAATGAAAAAACCCGAGCTTTTTTTACACTCAAAAGAAGTGACGTTTTAAGGTCATCTTGTACTCCAGATCCGTTCAAATGTGTTTAGTTCTAACTTCCAATTATTTTTTTTGTCAATTGCCTGACTATTTGGTGGTGGGAAATGGTTTCATAGACACTAGCAAAAAGCTAAGAGCTTGAGCATTGAAGGATATGTAATAGCCTAATACTAAGAGTTACATTTTGTATCACCATTGACATTCTATTTTTAAGCTACACCCTGTGATAGAAATCATTACCTCCTGATTTATGTCGCGCTGGTTCACAACTAGATGTACCAGGTTGTGGTGGCACGACTGGATCAAATTCCAGTCATCACGTTGCTATTTGCCTCCAATGACTTCTCTAAAACAAAAATATTTATAAATAAAATACTTCAATAGTGTTTATCAAATTCAGGATATTCCACATAAATATATATTCACTAAAAAATAGTTACTTTCCAGTAGGCTTCTTTTTCCATCTAGCAACCATATTTAGCAAACTTATTCCTCTAACGAATACGACTCAGTTGAAGGTTTTTAGCCATATTAAAAAAAATCTGTAAAAGATTTCCAATAAGGTTTGAAAGTGCACACGACTAACCTACTCCTTTGAAGCTAAAATATATAATCACTAAATGGTGGAGAATGAGCTGACCATACTAGCTTCCCTTAACTTCAGAATAGAACTACTGCAACAAGAGGATGTTTGTTTACGGGGTGGTGTCCACAGCTTAAATTGTAAGGGGGGAGGGATATTTGTCTACTCTAAATGTTAGGACCCCCTTAAGTGATATGTTAAAGCAATTTACACCAAGAGATGGATTCATCTGTAGTTTTAAAGTCAACCTCATAAGAGACACTAATCAAACATTTGATAGTTCTCAACTAATCAACCAGAAAAGATATGAATTTAACACATTAAGATCAAAATTAAATAGCCACAAACTGCTTTAAAAAAAGGTAACTTTTAGATGTAGAGTAATATTTAATGATTTAAAGTATTTAGGCTATTGTATTGAAATATTTACACTTTAACCTAAAGTAGGTTATAAAGTAATATAAAAAATAAAATACATATAAATAATGGTTCTAGAAGTAAATTTATCCAATTTTATCAGTTTTTATAGCAAATAAAAATATATATAAAAATACACTTTAAAAAAATCAAAGCACAACTAGAATTAGTCTTGCTAAAGAAAAAAAATTGTCAAAAAAAATCCTATGTTTGGTTCCCCTTAAATTAGTGTAATATATGGATTGTCTAAATTTATCTTTAGAGTTTCTTTGTATCCATTTTTATTCCAAAGATATTACTTTTCAAAGGGAGATAAAAATTAATGTCAACACTTTTCCACCTCAAAATGTACACAATCCATTAAATCTTGGCCAAGTTCAAGTGTTCTGTCTCTTCAAATTAGTTCACTATGTAATCACCATCAAAATTACTTTTTTATTAGGGATTTGATACATTTCTTCTGAAATGACTACAAATTGTGAAAAAACAACAGCTTCAGATAGAAGGTAATCAGAGTTACATTCATATAAAGGAAAAAATGTTAATACTTTGATTAACAAAAACCTTGTTCATTATTTTTTTTAGAAAAAATATTGATTCTAAACACTAGGAAATATCTTGACACTGTCTCAAAATTTTATTATCAAACACTTTTTCGAAGGTTCATATTTTTGAGAATGTTCTTTACTCTATTAAAATAGTGTAACCACCCTGCCCTAAATTGGGATAGTAAACATTGGGACGTAATAGCCGACGACACAACTCAAAACATTGTGTCAGCATTCTTAGCGATGGGGCCAATTTTCAGTATATATGGTTCTCTTTTCGATTTATTGAGGCTGACAAAATATTCGGAAGAGGGGCCGGGTCATTTTGGGGCTGCTCGGGTTAGAACATCGGGTTATTGGCTACTTGTGCTGGAGGGCAACCATCATGCCCAGGGTACCAGGGTTCTAATCTGTGAGGGAGCACAGAAAATGTAAATCAGGCTGTCAGCTAAGCATTTCTTACCAAACCAGTTCTTTCGCAAGTTCCTAAGTCAAAAGTATTTATATCCTTTTGTAAGGTCTTTATAACATCACATTTTGTAGTATTGCAGTGCTATTAATAAATAAACCCTAAAAACCAAAGCTGTATATAAATTACAAACCCGCACATATCCTTTCTCGCCACCCCTATCCTTTCCACAAACCATTCTAACACTTTGGGGCCGCATATGACTAGTGAATTATAACTAAAGTTCGTTCACGGTAGGAGTTTACCTCTGAAAGGCCTTTTTCCCTACCAGAAATCTATTATATAGTAGGATATTGGTAGGAAAAAAGACCTTTCAGAGTTAAACTCCTACCGTGAATGAAGTATAAATCTATAATATTTTTCATATTCTCAAAATTGATCCTTACAATGCACAATGATCAAAACATGAAGAATGTAACAATGCATTTTACCTGCTTTGATGGCCGCTCGATCTAAGGTGTCACTCTCGCAATATATTGGATTACTGATAGCAGGGACACCTGGGCTCTTTTTTACGTTCGGGTCTACTACTACATCCTAGATGATTTCCCATGCTCCCTCCACACAAATGTAGGTATATTTCCTATAAAATGCAACCTTCCTCACATTAAAGTAATTAGTATATAAGTAGATAGTCCAATTGGGTAGGACTTTGTTAAAAAAAAAGGTGCATATATTGTAGTTGTCACCGTTTGAATCAATACAGGTAAGCACCTCTGACAAGACATCTTGTGAATGTAAGGAATGCCAGGTCTCCACCGTGGTTCGGATCCCACGTTAAACTGTAGGTCCTCCATTTCATCTCACAATCACTCTACCATTACAACACATTAGCGTAAGTGTTTATAACCCGAACGGGTAGTAAGATGTGGTGCTAATAATAATAATAATAATAATAATAATAATACAGGTAAGTGTACTAAAGCAGTTTTGGGCAAATATTCTGACTAAAGAACCACTCTTAATAATTTAAATATGCATAGGTTTTTTCTATGTGGGCTTAAGTCAAGATTTTGGCCATATTGGTATAAAGGTTTTTTTCTGGCTATTTATGGGTAGGCTTGTTGATCTTTTTTAAAAAGGCATTTATATTGCGGTTGCCTTATTATAAAAAATATTTGTTATATTATTTAAACGGTGTAAGTCAAGAGATTTTTAGAGACCTAAGTCTGTAGACTTAGGCCCTTTTTTAAAAAAATTTTTTTTTTATAAGCAAGGAACAGAAATACAAACGCCTTATCATAAAAAAAAGGCTAAAACTTTTTTAAAAGGGCATATTTTCTTAAACTTCTAATATCTATAAAAATAATATTTTTCAACATACAAATAAAAAAAGCTTTGATGCATTTTATTTTTCGATAATTCTAATCTTTTGGCATATGCCCTTTAACAAATAATCAATTCATATAAGAAGGTACCAGTATAAAACTATTCTTCAATAGACCCAATTAAGTGTTAAAAATAAATACATTCATACAACAACAAAAAGACTAAAATTAACTCAATTACTCTTTAATAAAAGTTGACTGTGTTAAATGTTTGTTAATTGTATAGTTAAATAAATTAATACTTCAGTATTATACAATGCCCTCTCTTATTGCAAATATATAAGGCATTCACGAGCTAAGTTTACCTGAATAACAGCTCGAAATGTTACTAGAAGTTATCCCTAATATATCACTACGCCAACAGCTGACTTCTATCACTTTGGATCACTGTAATGAAAACAGTTGGTAATATATTAATGTGATAGTTAACCACAATGATTTAGACCAATTTTATTTATATATTTATTTTAGGTCGGACACAAAGTTTATTTATCGTTTTATTCCACTTAAAAAAAATATTCACACCATTTTTACAAAAACTTCTAACGAACATAGCGTCAAAATGGTGACCGACGAATTTAAACCATATGATTGAACATAACGATAAACAAGTTTTTTTACAATGATGCAGACACGCAGTTGATGAAAATACTTTATTCAGTTATATATTTCAAAATACGATAAAATAATCATAAAATTATGTATTGTATGTAAAAAAAAATGACAACAATTTTCTCTTTTCCAAGTAAATATGATGCCTGTATTAAAGGTATTGATGTATGCACTATATTGCACAAAATCAGTAATGTTCCAAAACGAAAAATAAGTACTTTTAATTACGTTTAAAATATTGTTTCGAGTTGGACAAAAAGAAATTATTTAAAAAATGAAATAGTATGAGAAAACTTAAGTTTACATTATTTTATAACAAAACTGTGATCTTTTACTAGTGTTGGCAATCCAAAACCTAAACATATGATTTTCGAACTGTCATCCAGGTAAAAACCTATCGTGAATGGAATATACTTTGTTTCCAAGACACGTTTCAGTGAACAGCTTGATACATTTGGTCTGGTCACTGTGCAGAGCAGACACTGATACACTCGAACCAATCAGGATAGCCAACTGTTACATAGATAAACTGCCTCAATATGAGAGTTTATATGGTAATTATAATAATTACAATACCTCTTAGTTAGAATAACTCTTTGCACAATGAAAACTTGTATTCAACTAGTTGTTACCCTTCAAATATGTATACACAGAAGTGGCTAAGTTCAATATCATCGTCTTTATTGAACTTAGAAATACACTCAAAAACAAGAAAAATTATGCATTAAATGTTAGAAAGAAATGCGTGAGAGATATATATATATTATTTCACAAATAAAATAAATAAATTCATGCAAATTTTTTGTTTCCCATTCAGTTCTGAATCACCAATAAGCAGTACTAGAGATCAATAAATTTCACTTTGAAAAAAACATTTTAACCATTTGAATATCAAGTGAAAATATTTTTCAAATTCTCAGATTTCAAATATCCTTAAAGAGGAGTCTCCCATCATTATCATCTTTATATATGCATTGATAATATCAAAAGTGAAAGCAACACTTGACTAATGTGTTCTGAAAATTGAAAAATGACACCTGGACACAAGAATCAAACCCAATACCTTTGGCTTAGTACACCAATGCTCACCACTGAGCTATCCAGGAATTGTCCCATGCCCAGGGTCATTCTTCATTCATATTTTAAGGCAGAGTCTTTGATGAACGTGTGGAAATCGTTGGCTACATATGTGGATAGCTCAGTTGTTAGAGTATTAGCGTACTAAGCCAAAGGTCCCAGGTTCGATTCCCGTGTCTAGGTGTCATTTTTCAATTTTCAGAAGAAAATATATATATATATATATATATATGTGTGTGGAATAATAATTCTCACTAAAAAGCATAAGTAATAGTTTTAGCTATGTGATTCTTTATTATAAATAATCTACCAACTTTTTTATAGCTGTCTAAAAAGTGATTTCCTATCTAAATTGGATTGTAGAAAGGTTAGTTACAAACATTGAGCAGACCACAGGAATCCAGTGGATCTGTCTTTAGCCAAACTGCCTTCAATCTGTTTCTATTTCCCAGCACCTACGCCAGCTCGGTGTGGTAAACAAGTTTGTGGAGTTCTTTGGTCCTGGGGTGGAGGCACTGTCTATAGCAGACCGGGCCACTATCAGCAACATGTGTCCAGAATACGGGGCTACAGTGGGGTTCTTCCCTATTGATGACAAGAGCATGATCTACCTTAGACAAACCAGTGAGTTTAGTTATAATATTAGGAACCTTGCTTTACTTTGGACGAGTATCAAATGTTACAACTATTTGACACCTTACTTTACTTTAAGTATTCATTCGTTTCAGACAGTGTGCATTAATTAAATACTTTAAATAAAATAATGTTTTGCTGTTTTGGAGGACCAATAATTACTAAAGACATATTTACATCTTGCTCGTTTTTTCAAAGTCAAGTCATACACAAAATTAAGTCTACAATAAACAATATTATTCTTCTTGGTAAAAAAAGCATCAGTCTCTCCAACTTAATATAACAACAGACACCCACCTTGGTGGCATTAGTCGCACCCATGGGATTGGATCTCTATAGGGGTAGGAGAAACAGTGTTAACTTTCTCTGACAAATCGATTAGCACTGTCGATGAAATATGATTGTTTTCTTTAATTTCCTATGTTTAAAAATTTCAATCCATGTGCATTCACCATTATTTATAGTTGCTTTAAAACTATCATTTGTAATAATTCTTTTAAGATATTTGACTACCTATCAATATTTTAAGTACTTATAGTTACAGTTTTGAATTAAAATGCCCGCCGATAGCTATTAGTCCATCTCCCATCTACCTTAGTGCTCAAATTCCTTTTCTAACCTTACTACAATATACACTGAATCTAAAATGACTGCATTAACCAATAAACCAAGGAGAGTGAAAAGTTATTTTTTCCATCTATTTAAAATTTGATAGCGTTTAAATGTTTTCATTGGTGTGTTTAGCTTTAGGCAGTACGATAAATAACAGTAGTCAAAAAATCGTCTCGAGCTTACAGTTTATTTACAAACCATCAGATATGAAATGGTGGTGCTTACAGATAGAGATGAGAAGAAGGTACGGGTGGTGGAGGAATATCTGCGTGCAGTAAAGATGTTCCGAGACTTCAAGGACTCTTCTCAGGACCCTGTGTTCTCTGAGATTGTGACTCTAGACCTGGCAACGGTCCAATCCTCCGTGAGTGGCCCAAAGAGGCCCCATGACCGTGTGTCTGTGACGGACATGCCTGTGGACTTTAAGCAGTGCCTCACTAACAAGGTAGGAATTTATTTGAATTGTCTGCACTAACAGAGATACAATATTTTTATAGTGCAGTTTTCAATTATATACATGTTCACTATGTTCAGCGCTAGTCTCACTCATGTGATGTTTCTCAGCATGTTGCGTGCCTTGGCTTCTATTTTATGTTGGTGATTTTAATCTGTTACAGTAGTGATGGGCACTATTTAATGATTAACTATTGTTTATTGAATGATCATTCAATCATTTTTAATGGTTTTCATTTGACTACTCTTATATAATTTTTAGACCTAGCATTTCCTACTTTATACAGCATATGATATTGTAAACGAATTTTATATGCATTTGAAAGTTTTAAAAAGGCTAAAAGGAGGAAAGGGGTGTATAAAAATACTATATAGTTGTGTAGAAAATTTAAATTTGGTAGACAGGTAGAACTACAACTCGAGTAGATAATCAAATAAGTCTTAAAATTTGAGATTCTAAGTGGGGAACTAAAGAAATTAGGAAGAGCAGTGATGGGAGTAAATTTACAAAACTATAAGAATAAACAAACCACTTCCCAAAATTTAAGACTGTTGACGTGGCTATAAGGGATCGTCCATAAACCACATTACACTTTTTTAGACCCCCCCTTACCCCCCCCCCCATGTAGACATTTAGCCTTAACACCCTCTCCCCCTAACCTATGTTACTTAACTTTTCTCAATAAAAGTGTCATTTCATAGAGTTTTGTGATACTAAGAGGGATTCAGATTTAATGGTTCTTAAAATCCTGAATATAAATGATTTCAGAGAGTATTATTATTTATGGATATATATACATATACATATAAAGACAAGTATATACACACAGATCGAACTCAAAGCTCATATTCCTCAGGCTCATGAGGTAAAACCTCTGCTATATTTGTTATGGATGTCAGTTTTGCGATCTGATTAAGAGCAAAATGGCACTACTACGTGCCAAGTAAGACTGCTGTTTTCTATAGTGGCGCTACATGATGATGTTAAAGTGCCCATATCCGATGCACGACCCTGGGGGAAGATACTTTTTTGTGCACTTTTTTTTATAGTCATATCATCATATAGAGGAGAGCTATTTAAACAATTCCATGCATACAACCTTTCTAAATTATACTTTTTATTAATATACTATTTTACTTTAATTTACTAATCAATACCTAGACTCATGTTTTGCTGGAGATTGGGAAACCGTTTAGGAAAAGTGACCCCTCATTAGACTTGATTGGTATTCGAACCTATCTCCCTATCACTGCTATCTATAGTCTGAGATAATGACAACTTAGAACATTCGGCCACTGTAGTCAGTGTATAATAGTTGTATTTATATACATACACTAGGGCTCTGCGAGTACTCTTATTTCAATCTCAACCTTGAGCTTGTTGCTTAAGCTCAGGATCAAAAGTTTTGTAGGTGTCATTTTTGAGCTTCTACTTGATGTACTTAAAAATCAATTTTTAAAATGCAATAGCAAGCATAGTCTATTTAATTGAGGTAATATCAGCATTTTCACTTATAAATCATTCGGCTGCTTAACAAATTGGTAAAAATTAATTTCAATTTTCAAATTAATAACGTAATAGAGCTTTAAAATCACTTTCAACCAGTACATTTATTCAGTATTTTTGTTCATTTTGAATTACACTTGATTGAAGTCGTTTTCTTGTATTGCCATTACCCTTTCTAAAATAATAATTTGTGTTAAATTAAAAATGCAAAATCAAAAATGTATATTATATTAAGTGCTTTCAAACTCAAAATATTTAAAACTTGTATCTTTATCTACAAAACTAACTCTAGTTTAGTTACTATTTATTTATAGATTTATGTTGGTTTACCTGTTTAAAATCAATGTTGACCTTATTTATTGCAATACTTCTTAGCAAACTTACCACATTTATGTTAAAAAGCACTTACTATTCATATAGTTTTTAGAAATATTATTTTTAATTTTAAAGTATGAGCATCAACTTTTAAAAGCATTAAAAATTAAATTGAAGTAAATTTCTCAATAAAATAATGTCTAACGAGAGTCTGTACAGTGTGCATGTTCAACTGCACATATAGGAATGGAAATGGAACAGAAGATGTGATCATGTACGATTGCATTAAGGTGCGCAGAAGGGAGCAAGAGTAATTTTACAGTTTTTATAGCATTACATTTTTTTGTCAAAATAAATCAAATATTTCTCCAGTAGCAACATAGAGTTTAGTTTTCTGCACATGTTAATATCAACAGATCTTGAATATCTGTCAAGGATGTCCTGGAATTTTGTCAAAATATTCTCTCTTTATTTAAAATATTTTGACAATTCCAGGACACCCTTGACAGATATTCAAGAAGTAAATTAAGTTACTAAAGTGTATTTTGGGGAAATATTAGCTTATTAAAACATCAAATTGTATTAACTTTAATCAAGACAGTGTTGAAACACTACAATAATGTAAAGTGATATTAAAGGAAGCCAACCTGAAAGGATAGTTGGGTTAGGCCTGGATACAAACACTTCTCTTATTTCTTCTTACACTTTTACACGTCCCACTTTTTCAAACTTCCACAATTTCACATTGTTTTGAATTTTCGGAAATATTTATTTTTCATATGAAAAGACATCAAAAAGTAATATTCCCAAAAACTCAAACTAATGTGCAACTGTGGAAGGTTTAAAGAAGTGCAAATTGTTGAGATTTAAGAAGACATGAAGAGAGAAGTGTGTTTGTCCCTATCTAGGCCTAACCTAACTATCCTTTAAGGTTGGCTTCTTCACTATTGCCTACCTAACATTATTGTGCAGTGTTTCTACACTGTCTTGTTATAAATTTCTGAGCTATCATGCAATTATTCATTTTATTAACTTTGTTTTATAAATGTTAGTGTAATTTTAATGTTCTTAAAATCATTATTATTAGCAAATTTAGATAGTACGCACTTACGCTAATGTGTAATAGTAGGGTGATTGTGAGATGAATTGGAAGACCTACAGTTCAACATGAAATCTGAAAAGCGTTGCCAAGAGTCCTGATTTGTAGGAGACGTCTCAAATGTCCAGGGGTCTGTGGACACTTCCCGATTTAAGCATTATCGGGACACCAAATGTCCCGATTTTGGGTTATTCAGACTTCGGCCCCAAAAAATATAAACTTCGTGCACGCACATTTATGTTGCATTGAATCATTCGACGCATTCAATATAAGTACCACACATACATAAACGGAGGCAATGGTATACCGCGAAAAGGGCGATAGAGATATCACGCTGTCTCCTTATATTCCGATGTTGCTGCTCTGGCTGTCTCTTATCTCTACCAAGGTTCAGCTCAGGCACAGAAAGAGTGAAACAAACACAAAGTCTTGTTTTTGAGCGCAAAATTATCGATGAATAGCCAGAAACTTAAGACTTGAAGGTAAGTTTGTATACTATGTTATTTGTTTCAGCGGTTCCATTGTTTTCAATAATTATGTAAACATTATGTTTTATTATAATTTTCTTTTAGCTTGTACCTTGGTATTTGAGGTTGCTTATAGGTTATGTGGATGCGCTTCTTTCGAGATTAAATAGCTTATGTTTTATCACGCTTTCGTTAACTTGCAAGTTTCCTATTATACAATAAATAATATATACCTACATATGTAGGTATTGTCATTAGAGTTCAAAAGGACACCACATTGTTTCTAAAGACACTGGACCAAAGTTGTATACCGTGTATTAAAACAATAAAAAAGTACTATATTGTATGAAATTAGCATCCACTTTTTCTGCTTGTTCGTACATTATAGATTTTTTTTGTCTGGTATGCTGTATTTAGACAACTTTGGACCGAAGTTGTTTGTAAATTTCGTAAATTGGGCTGAAATAGTTTTTGTTCCTTCAGAATAAATTTTCATGAAGGTTTTAATATAAAAAGTATACATTTCTATTTGCTTATGGTGGGTATGTAGTTATAAGATTTTATTTCTTTTCAGCATTGAATCATCGGATGAAAATGAGTGACGCAGAATCCGATTCTGACACATTAAATCAGGCTTCTTTGAGTTGTGTTACTGCAAATAAGAAAAAAAGACGAATGTGTTTTTTTCTGAAAGTTTGGACAAAGTTTTTGTTTATCAAATCTGTTTCAAATAATAAATATAAAGCACATTTAAAATTGTGCAAAAAAATTTCAGCATATCTCATGGTGGCAAAAATGACATTGAAAAGCACTAAAATTGCAAAGAGCATCAAAAAAAAGAAAGAAGTTCCTGTATGACAACATGTCTAAGAGCAGTTTATCATTTAATTCTCTCGGCTGTGAAGCTAAACTTGATAGTATTTTGTATAGTGATTCAAAAGTTGCTAAGAAACTACACTCTGAAGACCAAACAAAGGCCATTGCAATTGCGCATAATATTTTATTTTAGGTCCAGCGTCTACACAAGAGGCCATTGAAGTTCTACAAAATGGTACATTTTTTAGTATGGCTACGGATGTTTCCAATCATCATGCAACAAAATGTTTCCGCTGCTGGTAAGATTCTATATTATTATTATTATTATTACCACCGCGTCTTACTACCCGTTCGGGTTATATGCACTTACGCTAGTGTGTAATGGTAGGGTGATTGTGAGATGAAATGAAGGACCTACAGTTTAACGTGGAATCCGAACCACGG